>JBAKBP010017348.1:0-49167 GCA_037953745.1 Lithodes maja
ATTTTGGTTTCTTGATGTAGGTGATCTGTGGGTGCAGTAGCTGTGCAGCCTGTAATGATCTTCAGGGCTTTGTTTTGAATAGTCTGTAAGGTCTTATGATGTGTTTCAGCTAGGTTAGAAGCCCAGGCTGGGCTTGCGTATTCCATCACTGATCTTATGTATTGTTTATATACTGTGGTGGTAGTTTCTTTGTTGTGTCCAAATTTTGTGTGAGCAAGTGACCTGAGGGCGTTAAGTCTGGGTGTCAGTTTCTTTTTAATGTTTGTGGTGTGCTGTTTGAATGTCATATGAGTATCATATGTTACTCCTAGGATTTTGGGTGTGTGTGTATGTGTTAGGGGTGTGTTGTTTATGGTGAGTTGAGGGATGTATTCGTGTTCTCCTGTCCAACTTGTGAGCAGGGTTGCGGTGGATTTGGCTGGGGCTAGATTAAGTCTGTTTGTAGTGCACCAGCCATGTAGTGTGTTGAGATAGGGTTGAAGGAGATCTGTTGCTCTTTTTGGGTCATGGTGTGTGCATGTGAGTGTTATGTCATCTGCATAGGAGGCTAAGTTTATTTGGGGCGTATTGGGTAGTTGTGTTTCGTTGTACAGTGATTCAGTGCTCTAGGCTACCGTGTGTGTGTGTGTAACTGTGTGTGTGTGTGTGTGTGTGTGTGTTTGTGTGTGTTGATGCCTCAGAACAAGGCCAGTGGTGTTCTTTTCTTGTTTATACTCTACGATGTTGTCTTTTCACGAGAAGTGTGTTTGTGTGTACCCGCTAACAGTTTTTCTACACAACTTCATGGCTTCAGAAAAAGAAAGAAGGAGAAACATAAAGAAAACAAAACACATGCAATTAAAATATATCTTACAGAAGGATTTAAGTGTGATTGCCTGAAAACATTAAGGGGAGATTTCCACTTGAGGGATTTTTTTATTTACCCCTTTCTCTCTCATGTTTAGCCCCATTGCTTTTAAGATTTTAAGACGTTCACCCCATTAGTTTGGCGATTTTAAGGACTTTCACCCCATTTATGTCACTTTTAAAACCTTTCGTCCCATTTAGGTGTCGATTTTGTCCTGGCGAGCGATAGCGAGCCTGTAATTTAAGAGGAACCGGGATGGATTGTTGGGATGGATTAGGTCATGGCTAATTGGTAGGAAGCAGAGAGTCAGCATAAATGGTACGAAGTCAGAATGGGGAGCAGTCAAAAGTGGTGTCCCCCAGGGATCTGTATTAGGTCCTCTGTTGTTTGTTATATACATAAATGACCTTGATTTAGGTATAACTAGTAGGATAAGTAAATTTGCAGACGATACCAAAATGGGGACAACAATTGATTCAGATAGAGATATAGAGTGCCTCCAAAGGGATCTAGATACCTTACACGAATGGTCAGTAAATTGGCAGATGAAGTTTAACATTGACAAATGCAAGGTATTAAAGATAGGGAAGATGCATACAAATGTTAAATATAAACTAGCTAATGTGGAATTAGAAAACTCGAATTGTGAGAAAGATCTAGGTGTGTTTGTTAGCAATGATTTGAAGCCTAGACAACAGTGTATAAGCGTTCGAAACAAGGCAAACAGGATTCTCGGGTTCATCTCAAGGAGTGTGAGTAACAGAACTGCTGATGTTATCTTAAAACTTTACTTGTCATTAGTGAGACCCCATATGGATTATGCTGTTCAATTTTGGTGTCCTTATTACAGAATGGACATAGATTCATTGGAGAGAGTACAACGTAGAATGACAAAAATGATCCATAATATTAGAAATCTTCCGTATAAAGAAAGGTTGAAGAAATTAGGCTTACATTCGTTAGAGAGACGCAGAGTTAGAGGGGATATGATAGAGGTGTTCAAGTGGGTTAGTGGGATTAACAAAGGGGACATGACAAATGTACTAAAGCTCAGTGATAGCGAAAGAACTCGTACCAATGGTTTCAAATTAGATAAATTTCGTTTCAGAAAAGATATAGGCAAATATTGGTTTGGTAACAGAGTTGTAGATGGGTGGAATGGACTACCAAGTGCTATAGTGGGATTAAAAACGATAGGGAGCTTTAAGATAAAATTGGATAAGCATATGGACGAGAAGGGTTGGGTGTGAAGGGGGATCAGCAGGGTTGGGCCAATCAGCGCTCTGCAGACCCCCGTAATCCTGCGTTAATCTCTAACCGTTTTGGTAAGATGATCCTCAGGGTATTAGAGTGTTGAGCCTATAATTGGGCTTTGTAATTGGGGTTGTGTGGGACAGGGATCTGCCTTGCTTAGGCCAATCGGCTTTCTGCAGACTCCCATTTTCTTATGTTCTTATGTTCTTATATCTCTGGGGACGAATTTATGAACACAATTTGTACATACATTAACTACAAAACTATATATACTATTTACTATTTTACTATTTACTATTTACTATTTACTATTTTACTATTTACTATTTTACTATTTACTATTTTACTATTTACTATTTTACTATTTACTATTTTACTATTTACTATTTTATATTTACTATTTTACTATTTACTATATATACTATTTATTGATAAGCAAGTTCCATTCTAAAATCATCCATTCTAAAATTTTACTATTTACTATTTACTATTTACTATTTACTCTTTTACTATTTACTCTTTTACTATTTACTATTTTACTATTTACTATTTTACTATTTACTATTTTACTATTACTATTTTACTATTTAGTATTTTACTATATACTATTTACTATTTTACTATTTACTATTTTACTATTTACTATTTTACTATTTAGTATTTTACTATTTAGTATTTTACTATTTACTGTTTACTATTTTACTATTTACTATTTTACTATTTTACTATTTACTATTTTACTATTTACTATTTAGTATTTTACTATTTACTATTTTACTATTTACTATTTTACTATTTACTATTTACTATATATATACTATTTACTGTTAAGCAAGTTCCATTCTAAAATCATCCATTCTAAAATTAATCCAGATACGACATAATTGCATAAAGAAAAATATAGAGGATCCACGAAATTTTATATGTGACTGTACAATCGCCTGCACAGGAAGCTGGTTCACCATTAGCTAATATGATGGACTTAAGGACAACTAAATGGCACGAAGGGTCCTAATATTGACAAAGAAATGGGGTGAAAGGTTATAAAATATCCACTAATGGAACCAACGTCTTAAAATCTCAAAACTAGTGGGGCTCAACATTAGGGAGAATGGGGTCCAGAAAAACGGTCTGTCTCCCCTTAATATTCTCACTTTTTGCATGTATTAATTATTTTTCTAGTTTCCTCCCTAGACCTCCATCAAATTTAAAAAAACATCCATTAGATCCCCCTTCTAGATTAATTTGTACATTTTTCGGTAGAAAATGTCCCGGCCGAAGGCCGATTTTTGAAAATGTCCCGGCCGAAGGCCGATTCTTCCAACATTACAGGCTCACTCGTTCGCCAGGGAAAAACTCAACACCTAAATAGCACGAAAGGTCTAAATATTGACGATGAAATGGAGCGAAAGGTCTTAAAATCGACTAACTTATGGGACAAACATCTTAACATCTGAAAACTAATGGGGCTAAACCTGAGGGAGAAAGTGGTCCAGGAAACCGGCCCATCTCCCCTTAAGTCTAAGACAATGACTTTCGAATAAGGGAAAACACTCATTTGGGCATGAACATAAATATAAAGTTACAAACTATTTCCTAAATGTGACAGAATTGTTTACTCAAATTTGTACCACAAGCTTTTACATCGTGTACACTCATAAACTATACCATGTTCCAAATTAGTAGTCCAGAGATCGTGACCCGTAACCTATGTAACTCCAAATGGGCTAGAATACATGGGCTTTAAATATCCATACCTATTCCCTGGCTGGCACCTCACTAATGGTAGAAATGTTAGCTCGATTACTCCAGCCATTTTTTTTAGTTATAGCGTTAATGTTCAAGAGTGTTTTGCTATATATTTGGAATATATAGGGTACAACACTGAAAACGGCATATCATTGAAAAAGACTATTAAATACTAAAAGCAAAATACTATTATAAAGTGGCGATGGACTGTCTATCAGAGTGAGAATTGAGCGTTCTCTGCCATACCCATAGCTTACTCTGACTGTTCCTTTTACGTATATATTTTCTAGATCTCAAGTGGTGGCTTCTCTTCCGTGGATTGACCTCTCTACTGTCAACCTAGAGGTTGGCAGACTGGGAGCCAAAGAGTCACATTCCTCCTTTGCCCCTCAACTTTCCCTTTATAATTGTTAAGGGGCACAGTGCCTTGGGTGGGGCTGCGGTGTCCCGGGTATTTCCGCACCCTACTCAGCTCCTCGCCTGGGAGCGGCTTTGGTCACATGGGCATTCTTAGTGGTAAAGCAGGGAGGGTTCTGTGGGGCGCTCGGTTATGGCCTACTGTAGCTTGGCCTTGCTCGGGACCTTGGGGCTGTTCGGTCAGACAGCCTGGGGAACAACAACTATTATGAATATGATGATGGCCTGCTGATTTTTTTCGGATATCAACGCTGCCACTGAAGGAATTCCTATCAGTGTAATATCTTAAGAGCAGATGGTTGTTGTTTTTCTTTTTTTTTTGGCCCTCCTTCTCACTCATGTTTAGCCTAATTAGTTTTCAGATTTTAAGACGCTTGGTCCATTAGTTTGACGATTTTAGGACCTTTCGCCCCATTTCTTTGTTATTTAGGTGTCGATATTTAGCCGATCCCATATACTCCTTAACCCCTTCTGTACCAGCCACTTCTTTTTAACTTTAATCTGGCTACTATTGGACGATAGCATTCAGTTTTAAAAGGGCCTCCAGCAATGAACAGGCTTCGAACTATATCAATTAACCTTATTTACTACCACAGATCCTTCCTAAACTGATCAAAATCGTTTAAATGTAGCAACAATAAAATTAGAAATACGTCGCTGGTAAAGAAAGGGTTAACAAAAACACAAAATTATATTAATCTAATTATCTTCAAGCATGATAAATATATAAAAACTGCCACATATACAGAGATAAATACATAGACACTGTAGATAGTTCAACAGACAGCTAGAGAGTTAGCCAGATCGATGGGTAGAGAGATAGATATAGAGAGTGTAAGAGAGAGAGAGAGACGTATTGACAAAACTAGGCATTGTCCTCAATGGTAATAGTACCGTACTTCCCCTAATGCGTTATCCGCCTCCATATCCACCCACCTTTATCTGTCTCTACATCTACAGGTATATACTGTATAATGTATAATTATCCTGTACATTATTTACTTTTCTTAGTATTATTATTATTATATATATATATATATATATATATATATATATATATATATATATATATATATATATATATAATATATATATACAGGGTGTTTTAAAACAACACTGCCAGACCTCATCTGCTAATTAGTAAATACAATAACGAAGAAGATTATCTAAGGACAAAATGCAAAATAATATACCATTAATGATTTAAACCGCATATAGTAAAATAATTAGTGACACTCAGGTATGAGCTATAATCCGAACACGGGCCAGTGTCCCCCCCTCCCCCACAAATAGCCTACCTCTTGCCTCCCATCCCAGTTCGAGTTTTTCTTCGAAGCTTTGGAGTCATAACGAATCTTCTCATGTGTTTAATCATCTGCTCGGCCATGGTGCTATCTTCTTCTGTCATACTGATTTTATTTACCTTATAATATCACATAAATATGGATTGTCGTTATTTAGGTGTGTCTCTGCCTTTGTTATTGTATACTCGTTTAGTCCAAGTGACGTAAATTGTTTGTTTTGGGTACCATTAGATGATTTTAAATGTTCATTAGTGAACACCGTATACTTGTATGTTTACAGCTACGTAAAATCGTCAAACTTCAACCATAAAACTGATAGACATATTTCGTTAGTACTTTGTGATAATAGTAACGTAATGAGGTATTTGTATTGAAACAGTAAATTGCGCAGGAACAATTTTTTCCCATTCAAACAGTTTCACGAACGATTAAATTACCTATAGCAGTGTTCGGATACCTGACCCAGACTTGAGATTCATTATTTTACCTCTTGGTCATCGTTACAAATGGTGCATATCTTTTTACGCTACTTGGATTATAATACTTAGCAGTTTTCTTCTAATTGCAAAATATCATTACCAAATTTATGTTACTGTGATTTTGTAATTATTCATATGTGATTAGGTCATTAGATATCTCCTCTTTACCTTTGTACTTGGTAATCATTCATATTATGTATCATATGTTTTGTACTGAGCTCAGAACCCTGTTTTGCTACATTTCTAAATAACCATTTATCTCCGTTACAATATATTTTTGGTAAAAATAGAATAGAAATATGTGTATTATATATGTTTATCAATGTGGTCGTCATACTCTGGCAGTGTTGTTTTAAAACACCCTGTATACAGTATACAGTATATATATATATATATATATATATATATATATATATATATATATATATATATATATATATATATTATTCCCTTTTTATATTAATTTTGTTATATTTACTTTGCTAGTCTTTATAATAATATTTACCTTAATATATGTACTCTCTCACACACACACACACACACACACACACACACACACACACACACACACACACACCTCATTGATGCAGTGCTCTCAATATTTATTTCATCCATCCTTCCGTCCGTCTTTCTTTTCCCTTTCTGCCTTCTCCTAGTTTCACCCATTCCCTTATTTGGAGTTCCTAGTTAATATTTTCCTTCAATAGCTCTTTTATCACTTCGACTTATGAAACTCCCTCATATATATATATTATCAATTGAACGTACTTCCCTTCTTATTTGAATTTTTATTTTTTTCCAATGTCATCCCCTTGTCCTTCATATTATGATGATTGCCCGTATATAGTCCCTTTCGATTAGCGTTATTATTTTCTTCCAAACACGTGTTGGCATATTACTGTGCAATCAGCTAAAAAAAAAAAAAAAAAAAAAAAAAACGTGTCATTATATTTTCTAACAGGCACAAACATTCTCATCTTCCCTAATACCGGTTATTATTAAGGGGAGAGTGGCTGTTTGTTTGGTATATAAATTAATTTATTCACATATTTATTTAGTTTCCTCCCTAGACCTCCATCAAGCATAGAAAAACACCCCCTAGACTCCCCCTTCAAGATAGATTTGTACATATTTCGGTAGAAAAATTTCCCCTCCAAAGGCCGATTTCTCCTAAAATTACAGGCTGGCTATAGCTCGCCAGGAAATAAATCGACACCTAAATGGCACGAAGGGTCCTAATATTGACCAAGAAATGGGGTGAAAGGTCATAAAATACCCAAACTAATGGAACCAACGTCTTAAAATCTCAAAACCAGTGGGGCTAAACATTAGGAGAAGGGAGTCCAGAAAAACGGTCTGTCTCCCCTTAACATTCTCATCTTCGTGGAAATATAGAGTTTGGCGGAGTGAGTTGATGAAGTTATCGTTTCCCCTGCACAAATTACAGGTTTACTATAGTCTATTTTACTCCATGATGGTAAATTACTATGTTGCTGTCTCGGTTATTCGGTTATTACGTATAGATTTTGTAGCGAAGTGTGTTTGTTAATTATTATGAAAACTTAGCAATAATACGACGCAGAGACATAGGAGATTGATATTATTCCATGAAGTATCGATACATTAGTTGTTAAGGGGAGGTTTCTAGTTTGTTTCCCAGCAATCTTAAAATTTCACCCCCTTGACCCCCTTTGAAGATAATTTGTACATTTTTCGGTAGAAAAATTTCCCGGCCAAAGGCCGGTTTCTCTTAAATTGCAGGCTCGCTGTCGCTCGCCAGGAAAAAATTGAAACCTAAATGGAACGAAAAGTCTTAAAATTGACAGAAATGGGGCGAAAGTTCTTAAAATCGCTAAACTAATGGGGCGAACGTCTTAAAATATCAAAATCAATGGGGCTAGACATGAGGGAGAAAGGGGTCAAGACAAAAATCCCACAACTGCAAATATCCCCCTAAGGGATTCAATTTACCCTCAGCTGAAATCAACCCAACTATAGAAGACCATTGTGTGAATCCACTCAATTTGGTGTGTTGACCTTGGCCTCCCACATTTGAAAACCACCTCGCATAATAATAAAAAATAATTGCTCACGGATTCACTATAACATCGGTCACTGAATTCAGTTGACTCCTGCATATAATAATACATATTTCATGAACCCATCCCCATTGTTCTCATTGGCCACTGTACTAATTACAGGAAATGTATACGACTTACGCACAAAATTTCGACATGGCTGTATTAAACAAATGGTGGTGAGGGGCTTTGGCCATCTATGGTTAAACTTGACTGTCTCAAAAAGTAATGGCTGAATATCACGAAATTTGGTGAATGTATAGTTTTCTCCCTCGACCTCTATCAAACTCAAACAAATAACCCACTCCGAGATAATTTTGTAAAATTTTTCGCTAGAAAAACATCCCATCCAAAGGTTAATTCCTCAAAAATTTCAGGCTCGCTTTCGCTCGCTGGGATAAAATCGACACTAAAATGGCACGAAAGGTCTTGATAGTGACAAAGACATGGGGCGAAAGATCTGAAAAAGCGACAAACTAATGAGGCGAACGTCTTAATACCTCAAAACAAATGTGGCTAAACATGAGGGAGAATGGAGTCCAGAAAATCTCATTCATCCTATACTTTACCGACCCATGATATAGAAGAATGTGTGTGTGTGTATATATATATATATACAGGTATACACCACTGCCGTGGTGTAATTGATTAAAGCGTCGGCTATCGTCCTGATGGTCGACGGTTCGATCCCCACTGAGAGATTAGAAACATTTAGTGGCTCACGTGCATTTGTGATATATTCTCAATATATCTATATATATATATATATATATATATATATATATATATATATATATATATATATATATATATATATATATATACATATATATATATATATATATATATATATATATATATATATATATATATAACCCAAGAGTGAAACGTTATTCTGTCTTTCTTCTAATCAACAGTTGAGCTCTGGAACTCTCTCCCAGAATTAGTCTTTCCCTCTTCCTATGACTTAAATTGCTTCAAACTCCGTGTGTCCAGGAATTTTGGTTTGACTTAGGCCCTGTCACTCTTCAACTATGGGGGAGGCACTCGCTACAGGCAGTTCTGTTATTTGTTTCTCTCACTTACATAAAAAAAGAAAAGAAACACAAAATATATATACCGGTATATATATATATATATATATACTGTATATACCGTATATACTTTATATTCCAAACTATCTCAATCAAATTTTTCGTAAGACAAATACAAGTAACCACATTAAACCTAGACATTGAAATGCGCATTTCAATTACAATAAAAGACAATTTATGTTTGAAAACTTGGAAGATAGTTTGACATTACTGGTATTTTTCTGGTTGAAGGCCAGAGCGGTTTTTTTCCTATATGTATACGGTATAATTACAGTATATATAAGTAACACCCCGTTCTTAACATTAATCATCAATTACAAACTCCAATGTACCTGAATAAACTAATGAAAGCATATGGTCCTCCCGGGATTCAAACTCGGGACACCACAATAACAATAAGTTACACGGTTAATTGTTTATGCGATATCAATAACTTGAATGTATGCAATTGTAATGATATAAATTATTTTTTGCTAGTTCTCCCATTTATCGACTAGCTCAAGGTAAGTAGGTGACATGTTCTTCAGGAAATGTTGTTAGTATGTAGGTATTATTAGTGTCACGAACATGACTAAGTAAATGTTGTGACGCCCAGTGCGTGGCAACGCAACCTGATTGTACTCCTTGGTACTCCACTGTACCGCCACGGTACCGCGTTGTACCGTGCTGGCTGCTTATATTGAGTGTGACAACGTATAACTATGTTCTTTGTATCTCTGCAAAGGTCTCGTCATTTGCTAACCAGTGGTGGGTTTTGTTTTAAGCCATGTCGAGACCTTCCATTTAATATGTAGTATCAATAGAGAAGTTGATAGATGAGATAATAGGAATTCAGAGAGAGAGAGTGAGTTAGACTTCAGAGCGAGAGGGTAGCAATGGTTGCCAGACGTATGGACCGGTTGGCAGCCCTGCGCTTATAGCTAGGTGCGACAGGGTTGGTAGTACATTGCCGCCTGCATATGCTGCCTGGCTGCCCATGTTGTCGTACTGCACATTGCATGGAGGCTCGCTGTGTGTTCCATGATCAGGTTGCCTAGAACCTTTGAGATTCTAACATCCCTTGCCCTCTCTCCCAATTTCTCACGGTTGCACTCTTTCTCTCTGACGACATTACTCTCATTTCATTCTTCTCTCTATTTAAATGCATACCCTTCCCTTGAGGTCCTAAAGGAGTTTCAGCACTCACCTCTCGTATTACTCTTAGGACAAGCATATATTTACATGTATTAGATTTAAGGGGTTAATGTGAACAGCGATCTTCTTGATGAGGATAGTTGGTGAACGTTCTACATGTTCACGAGTTATATGCCCAGCTCATCATCCAATTTGTGACTAGACTAGTGCCATGTGTAAGAGCCCGACCATGCCCAGGAGTTGTCTGTAGAGGGGCGAGGACTTAGCCTTGATTTGCCTACCGAGCCAGGAGCGAGTGCAGTACCAGAGACTACAGCTCGCTCGTAGTGCCGGTATAGTAGAGTAACGTAATTTATCTGTCCTTGTGTTCTCTACAGTCTTTTCCTGGGTTCTCGCTTTCGGTGCTGGGACTCGTTGTTCCTGTGACTTGGCCTGCTAGCTAGAACACATGGGGATGATGAGTGGGTTATATCTTTATTTTACTATGCATTGCAGCTCTCTTTAAGTTTATGTATATAACACTTTACAATACACATTACTCACACACAAGACAACACTATTAATACTTTCATGTATCAATTAACTGCACTGTCGTTTTGCTGCTGTGTCCGGAGTTCCGTTGCGTAGGGCGCATACGGACTCAGAGGGGAGACAGAGTGAGAGAAGCGAAGTAGCCTATGCGGTAGTAGGCTACCGGCGCAGTACTGTTGCCTGCAACCTTTTAGTTATTCCAAGTATAGATTCATTCTTATAATAAGTGACTACTATTTATGTTCCTTCCATGTGTATTATTAGGTATCTACTGGATCATGAACATCTTGTATGCTACATGCTAGTGCATGTTAGTAGGGGACAGTTATTCTAGTGCACACGCTTTCAAGTAGGCGTGTACATTTGTCATTTAGCATTTCACTGTCATACCTTTAGCCTGCTTCTATTCTACATTATTAGAGGCTTAATATTAACGTAGTTTCTTGAGTATTGCATTTCTTTAGTAATAACGTAACCTATAAATGTCTGAGGGAGTTTAGCCTCATAGCCTACCCCTGTTGTACACTTTCGCCGAGTTAAGGTACCTCGTTACCATAGACGATAACTCTGTAGGGCGTTGGTGCTTTTGTTGTCTGGAGCATATAGTATTTGGGACTGGAATCGAGCGTGTCGTTGTCACATAAGCCATTTCTGTCCTACGATCAAGAATCCCGAATATGTATTGCCGATCCAGCCGTAACAAAATGGCGACCTTGCACAAGATTCAGTAGTATCCTATCACATGTTTTTTGGAGAACTATTCTATGCTACCTAGTAGAGCTGGCTAGAATCTTCTTGCATATTGGAGGAATTTTTATTGTGTCATTATTGTATTGGTGGACTTGCAGATTGTTTCGTTGGGGGTGTCTAGAGTAGAGTCATTCAAGCATCTTTAACATTTTGTGAGTCGAGACTGCAATTAGTAATAAGCACTTCTTTTTTTTTATGAACAGCAATTGTATAACCAGCACTATGTCTAATGACTCATCATTTACGGGGGAGGATAACACGGTACAGCCTAGTAACCAGCAAGTACAACAGATGTTTAGGGAGGGGAGTGTTATAAGTGGAGAGAGGGATGCCCGGGCATTTTTGCAGACACCTTTGACCGAACAGCGCCTGCAGGCTATTGATTGTTACGGTCTTCCCTGTTTAGCCACGGTTTTGGGGCGGGACTGTCCTGACAGTTGGCCCAAGAAGAATTTGGTGGCATGTTTGTTGGGTGATGGCGATGGGGCGGTGGGTGGAGTGGGGTCTTGGGGGGTTCCCTCCAAGCCTCCATTCCACTCTACCCCTGAGCTGGGCCCTCAGCCAGCGAGTCTTAGCACGATGCAGCAGGAGGGTTCTCAAGGGCAAGCTGGCTTACCCGTAAACACGTCTCGGTGTGGATCCCCCATTTTGTGCTCTCCCCCCCCCAGGCCTGTCTCCTGAGATGTTATTCCAGCTAGAACTAGCTAAGTTTAAGCTGCAGGAGACTCAGATACAACAGGCTAGTATAGAACGCATAGAGGTTGCTAGAATCCAAGCCAATCAGGATGCAACCAGGTACCAGGCTGAAATGGATGTCGAGAAGTCTAGAGTAGAGACCACAGGGCGTCATCTCGGTGGTGGGCACCGGGTTACAGACTCACTTTCGCATTTAATTAAGTTAGTACCCGCATTTGATGAGACAGCAGTGACTGAGTTTTTTGCTCGTTTCGAAAAGAAGTGTCGTGAGTATGACTGGCCGGAGGTTAAATGGGCAGCATTAGTTTCATCACGTCTAGTGGGTAAGGGGTTGAAAGCCTACGATGCACTGTCACTGGACGAGAGTGTAGTGTATGGACTGGTGAAGGAGGCTGTGCTCCGGGCCTACGAACTGCAACCCGAAACTTATAGATTGAAGTTCCGTGGCGTGAATAAGAAGAGCGACGTCAGTTTTATGGAGCACGCACGGGACTTAACAGATGCAGGTAATAACTGGTTTCGGTCCGAGCACGCAGAGTCGGCTGAGGAAATTAAGCAACTTTTCTATCTGGAACAGTTTTACAAATGTACTGGAACCGATCTAACGCTGAACATTAAGGAAAAATGTCCCAAGACAGTAGAGGAGGCTGCCAAGATGGCAGACCTCAGATTATCATTGATTCGTGGTTGCGGTGCCGCTCAGAGGGCTGAGTCAGGGCAGAAGGGGCGCTATACCCCACCCACCAGAGTTTTCGATAATAACAAATCCTATGACACACATAACCACACTAAATGCATTGCACCTAATAACACCTACAAACACAAGCCTCTCCCGTTTACTAAAGGTCAGGCCCCTTCTTCGCCCGCACAAGGGAAGAAGCCCATTGGGGATGTGAAATGTTACAAATGTCAGAAGCTAGGCCATTATTCACGTGAGTGCCCTAGTAACACTCCCGCTAAGCCGGTGTCATTGGTTCACAGTATCGGTGTGTCTCTGAAGGCTGCAGCAACTGCCCGGGGTAGGTTGTCAGCAGCTGAGGCACACGCGGTAAAGAAGCGTACGGAAGGCTCGACACCTGTCCGGGACACTTTCTGTAACCATCGGGGACACGGGTTTGTGAGCTGGGGGAGTGAACTACGGAGGGTTGACTTGCTGAGGGATACGGGGGCTTCGCAAACTTTGTTGAGGAACTTCACAGGGAAACCGATAAATGCGGCCAGAGTTGTTGTGGTGCAGGGTATAAATGCTACGAGGTCATACCCACTTGTGAGGTTGGAGTTGAGAGTGGGAGAGGTGTGCAGGGAGCTGGATGTAGGGATCGTTGAGTGTTTGCCAGTTGAGGGCGTCGACCTTCTTCTCGGCAACGACTTTGCGGTGCCCACTTCCGGGACTCCACCCTTAGTCGTTGCCGAGAGGGCGGCCGACGTGGATGGTGAGAATTGGGAATGGGTTGGGAGGTGCCAACAGGATGAGATGGCCTGTGTGGTAACCCGATCTCGCTCTGCGGCTCCTGCACAGCCTAGCACTCAACCTCGGGGACAGTGGAGGAAGGATCAGGAGAAGGTTGCTAAGGGCAGGAAAAGGGACATTGATTCTGCTGCACTTCTCGGTGATTCGGTACTTGGACCTATAATAAACACGGGAGTTGACTCTGGCCCAGATATGGTGTGTAACAAGGCAGAGTTGGGTAAGACTTCGCGTGAGGCAAGAGCTGTAGCGAGAGCCACTAAGGCAGTAGAGCCTACTAGCCGGGGTAATGTCTTATTACAAAACCATCTTGATGCATTGACGCCCAGGGACATTAGTGAGCAGCAGCTGCAAGACGCTAGCCTAGCTCGTTATAGCAATGGTGCCATAGAGTTGGAGGAAGATGGGGATGCGAAGCCGGGAGATTTCTTTAGGCTCAACAGGATATTGTACCGCAGATTTCTAGACCCCAAATCGAAGTGGGAGGGCGGTGCGAGGGTAGTAGACCAGGTGGTTGTTCCAAATAAGTATAGAGAGTCCTTATTGTGTCTGGCGCATGATGTGCCGGTGGCGGGTCATTTGGGGGTAACAAAAACATTGGCGGCATTGGGCAGGTTTTTCTGGTGGCCTGGGGTCAAGGCTGATGTCTGTGCATGGGTGGCTGGGTGTGCGACCTGCCAGACAACGGGGAAGCCTAACCAGACCATCCCGAAGGCACCTTTGTTTCCCATACCTGTCACCGGGCCTCCGTTCAGCAAAGTTGTAGTAGATTTGGTTGGCCCTTTCCCGCCTACTAGTAGTGGCAATAAATTCCTGTTGACAATCATGGATGTGGCTACGAGATACCCGGACGCATACCCCATGAGAAACGGCTCGGCAAAGGCAGTTGTTAAAAACTTATTATTGTTCTGTTCCCGTTATGGATTTCCACGTGAGGTGCAGTCAGACCAGGGGAGCAATTTTACATCCAAATTGTTCAAGCAAACCCTTCAGTTGCACGGTATATGTTCTGTAGTGTCGTCAGCCTACCATCCCGAGAGTCAGGGAGTCTTGGAGCGGTGGCACTCGACCCTGAAGAGTATGCTACGCTGTTACTGTGCAGAACATGACACTGATTGGGATTTGGGTCTGCCGTATGTTCTGTTCGCTGCACGTGAAGTCCCAGGAGAGAGCCTGGGGTTCAGTCCAAATCAACTAGTCTTTGGCCATAATGTGAGAGGACCTTTAAGTATGGTGAAAGAGATCTGGGAGGGCGAAGAGAAGCCGGGGTCTGTACTTAAATATATCCTTGAGAGCCGGGAGAGACTTATAGGTTGCATGGCAGCGGCAGGTAATAACTTGGTTAATGCACAGGCGGTCATGAAGCACCAGTATGACGCCAAGGTGAAGCTTCGGGAGTTTTCGGTGGGTCAGGAGGTAATGTTGCTTTTACCTTTGCCTGGACACCCCCTTTCTGCCAAGTTTATTGGGCCGTATGTGGTGGCTAAGAAACTGTCCGACCTTGATTATCTCGTTGCAACACCTGACCGTAGAAAAAAACATCAGTTATGTCATGTTAACCTCATGAAAGAGTATGTGAGACGCCCCTCAGAGCCTCTCACTGTCCCTGTGCTGGCCTGCAGCGGCCAGGGTGGAGAAGGAGGTGGGGACAGTCATGCTGCTGAGGAGGATAGCTGGGACTGTGTCATTTCCGCGGAACAGTGGGCGGGGAATACTGAACAAGAGGCTAGGCAAGCTGTAAGTCACCTGCCTGAGCACCAGGGTGCTGCTGTCCTAGGCCTGTTCAGGTCATACCCCTCTGTTTTCGCCGAACACCCAGGTCTCACTACTCAGGTAACGCACGACGTGGACGTCGGTGATAATGTGCCCTTTGTGATGCCCAGTGCGTAGCAACGCAACCTGATTGTACTCCTTGGTACTCCACTGTACCGTCACGGTCCGTGTACCGTGCTGGCTGCTTATATTGAGTGTGACAACGTATAACTATGTTCTTTGTATCTCTGCAAAGGTCTCGTCATTTGCTAACCAGTGGTGGGTTTTGTTTTAAGCCATGTCGAGACCTTCCATTTAATATGTAGTATCAATAGAGAAGTTGATAGATGAGATAATAGGAATTCAGAGAGAGAGAGTGAGTTAGACTTCAGAGCGAGAGGGTAGCAATGGTTGCCAGACGTATGGACCGGTTGGCAGCCCTGCGCTTATAGCTAGGTGCGGCAGGGTTGGTAGTACATTGCCGCCTGCCTAGGCTGCCTGGGCTGCCCATGTTGTCGTACAGCACATTGCCTGGAGGCTCGCTGTGTGCTCTATGACCAGGTTGCCTAGAACCTTTGAGATTCTAACATCCCTTGCCCTCTCTCCCAATTTCTCACGGTTGCACTCTTTCTCTCTGACGACATTACTCTCATTTCATTCTTCTCTCTATTTAAATGCATACCCTTCCCTTGAGGTCCTAAAGGAGTTTCAGCACTCACCTCTCGTATTACTCTTAGGACAAGCATATATTTACATGTATTAGATTTAAGGGGTTAATGTGAACAGCGATCTTCTTGATGAGGATAGTTGGTGAACGTTCTACATGTTCACGAGTTATATGCCCAGCTCATCATCCAATTTGTGACTAGACTAGTGCCATGTGTAAGAGCCCGACCATGCCCAGGAGTTGTCTGTAGAGGGGCGAGGACTTAGCCTTGATTTGCCTACCGAGCCAGGAGCGAGTGTAGTACCAGAGACTACAGCTCGCTCGTAGTGCCGGTATAGTAGAGTAACGTAATTTATCTGTCCTTGTGTTCTCTACAGTCTTTTCCTGGGTTCTCGCTTTCGGTGCTGGGACTCGTTGTTCCTGTGACTTGGCCTGCTAGCTAGAACACATGGGGATGATGAGTGGGTGATATCTTTATTTTACTATGCATTGCAGCTCTCTTTAAGTTTATGTATGTAACACTTTACAATACACATTACTCACCCACTAGACAACACTATTACTACTTTCATGTATCAATTAACTGCACTGTCGTTTTGCTGCTGTTTCCGGAGTTCTATTGCGTAGGGCGCATACGGACTCAGAGGGGAGACAGAGTGAGAGAAGCGAAGTAGCCTATGTGGTAGTAGGCTACCGGCGCAGTACTGTTGCCTGCAACCTTTTAGTTATTCCAAGTATAGATTCATTATTACAATAAGTGACTACTGTTTATGTTCCTTCCATGTGTATTATTAGGTATCTACTGGATCATGAACATCTTGTATGCTACATGCTAGTGCATGTTAGTAGGGGACAGTTATTCTAGTGCACGCGCTTTCAAGTAGGCGTGTACATTTGTCATTTAGCATTTCACTGTCATACCTTTAGCCTGCTTCTATTCTACATTATTAGAGGCTTAATATTAACGTAGTTTCTTGAGTATTGCATTTCTTTAGTAATAACGTAACCTATAAATGTCTGAGGGAGTTTAGCCTCATAGCCTACCCCTGTTGTACACTTTCGCCGAGTTAAGGTACCTCGTTACCATAGACGATAACTCTGTAGGGCGTTGGTGCTTTTGTTGTCTGGAGCATATAGTATTTGGGACTGGAATCGAGCGTGTCGTTGTCACATAAGCCATTTCTGTCCTACGATCAAGAATCCCGAATATGTATTGCCGATCCAGCCGTAACAAAATGGCGACCTTGCACAAGATTCAGTAGTATCCTATCACATGTTTTTTGGAGAACTATTCTATGCTACCTAGTAGAGCTGGCTAGAATTTTCTTGCATATTGGAGGAATTTTTATTGTGTCATTATTGTATTGGTGGACTTGCAGATTGTTTCGTTGGGGGTGTCTAGAGTAGAGTCATTCAAGCATCTTTAACATTTTGTGAGTCGAGACTGCAATTAGTAATAAGCACTTCTTTTTTTTTATGAACAGCAATTGTATAACCAGCACTATGTCTAATGACTCATCATTTACGGGGGAGGATAACACGGTACAGCCTAGTAACCAGCAAGTACAACAGATGTTTGGGGAGGGGAGTGTTATAAGTGGAGAGAGGGATGCCCGGGCATTTTTGAAGACACCTTTGACCGAACAGCGCCTGCAGGCTATTGATTGTTACGGTCTTCGCTGTTTAGCCACGGTTTTGGGGCGGGACTGTCCTGACAGTTGGCCCAAGAAGAATTTGGTGGCATGTTTGTTGGGTGATGGCGATGGGGCGGTGGGTGGAGTGGGGTCTTGGGGGGTTCCCTCCAAGCCTCCATTCCACTCTACCCCTGAGCTGGGCCCTCAGCCAGCGAGTCTTAGCACGATGCAGCAGGAGTGTTCTCAAGGGCAAGCTGGCTTACCCGTAAACACGTCTCGGTGTGGATCCCCCATTTTGTGCTCTCCCCCCCCAGGCCTGTCTCCTGAGATGTTATTCCAGCTAGAACTAGCTAAGTTTAAGCTGCAGGAGACTCAGATACAACAGGCTAGTATAGAACGCATAGAGGTTGCTAGAATCCAAGCCAATCAGGATGCAACCAGGTACCAGGCTGAAATGGATGTCGAGAAGTCTAGAGTAGAGACCACGGGGCGTCATCTCGGTGGTGGGCACCGGGTTACAGACTCACTTTCGCATTTAATTAAGTTAGTACCCGCATTTGATGAGACAGCAGTGACTGAGTTTTTTGCTCGTTTCGAAAAGAAGTGTCGTGAGTATGACTGGCCGGAGGTTAAATGGGCAGCATTAGTTTCATCACGTCTAGTGGGTAAGGGGTTGAAAGCCTACGATGCACTGTCACTGGACGAGAGTGTAGTGTATGGACTGGTGAAGGAGGCTGTGCTCCGGGCCTACGAACTGCAACCCGAAACTTATAGATTGAAGTTCCGTGGCGTGAATAAGAAGAGCGACGTCAGTTTTATGGAGCACGCACAGGACTTAACAGATGCAGGTAATAACTGGTTTCGGTCCGAGCACGCAGAGTCGGCTGAGGAAATTAAGCAACTTTTCTATCTGGAACAGTTTTACCAATGTACTGGAACCGATCTAACGCTGAACATTAAGGAAAAATGTCCCAAGACAGTAGAGGAGGCTGCCAAGATGGCAGACCTCAGATTATCATTGATTCGTGGTTGCGGTGCCGCTCAGAGGGCTGAGTCAGGGCAGAAGGGGCGCTATTCCCCACCCACCAGAGTTTTTGATAATAACAAATCCTATGACACACATAACCACACTGAATGCATTGCACCTAATAACACCTACAAACACAAGCCTCTCCCGTTTACTAAAGGTCAGGCCCCTTCTTCGCCCGCACAAGGGAAGAAGCCCATTGGGGATGTGAAATGTTACAAATGTCAGAAGCTAGGCCATTATTCACGTGAGTGCCCTAGTAACACTCCCGCTAAGCCGGTGTCATTGGTTCACAGTATCGGTGTGTCTCTGAAGGCTGCAGCAACTGCCCGGGGTAGGTTGTCAGCAGCTGAGGCACACACGGTAAAGAAGCGTACGGAAGGCTCGACACCTGTCCGGGACACTTTCTGTAGCCATCGGGGACACGGGTTTGTGAGCTGGGGGAGTGAACTACGGAGGGTTGACTTGCTGAGGGATATGGGGGCTTCGCAAACTTTGTTGAGGAACTTCACAGGGAAACCGATAAATGCGGCCAGAGTTGTTGTGGTGCAGGGTATAAATGCTACGAGGTCATACCCACTTGTGAGGTTGGAGTTGAGAGTGGGAGAGGTGTGCAGGGAGCTGGATGTAGGGATCGTTGAGTGTTTGCCAGTTGAGGGCGTCGACCTTCTTCTCGGCAACGACTTTGCGGTGCCCACTTCCGGGACTCCAGCCTTAGTCGTTGCCGAGAGGGCGGCCGACGTGGATGGTGAGAATCGGGAATGGGTTGGGAGGTGCCAACAGGATGAGATGGCCTGTGTGGTAACCCGATCTCGCTCTGCGGCTCCTGCACAGCCTAGCACTCAACCTCGGGGACAGTGGAGGAAGGATCAGGAGAAGGTTGCTAAGGGCAGGAAAAGGGACATTGATTCTGCTGCACTTCTCGGTGATTCGGTACTTGGACCTATAATAAACACGGGAGTTGACTCTGGCCCAGATATGGTGTGTAACAAGGCAGAGTTGGGTAAGACTTCGCGTGAGGCAAGAGCTGTAGCGAGAGCCACTAAGGCAGTAGAGCCTACTAGCCGGGGTAATGTCTTATTACAAAACCATCTTGATGCATTGACGCCCAGGGACATTAGTGAGCAGCAGCTGCAAGACGCTAGCCTAGCTCGTTATAGCAATGGTGCCATAGAGTTGGAGGAAGATGGGGATGCGAAGCCGGGAGATTTCTTTAGGCTCAACAGGATATTGTACCGCAGATTTCTAGACCCCAAATCGAAGTGGGAGGGCGGTGCGAGGGTAGTAGACCAGGTGGTTGTTCCAAATAAGTATAGAGAGTCCTTATTGTGTCTGGCGCATGATGTGCCGGTGGCGGGTCATTTGGGGTTAACAAAAACATTGGCGGCATTGGGCAGGTTTTTCTGGTGGCCTGGGGTCAAGGCTGATGTCTGTGCATGGGTGGCTGGGTGTGCGACCTGCCAGACAACGGGGAAGCCTAACCAGACCATCCCGAAGGCACCTTTGTTTCCCATACCTGTCACCGGGCCTCCGTTCAGCAAAGTTGTAGTAGATTTGGTTGGCCCTTTCCCGCCTACTAGTAGTGGCAATAAATTCCTGTTGACAATCATGGATGTGGCTACGAGATACCCGGACGCATACCCCATGAGAAACGGCTCGGCAAAGGCAGTTGTTAAAAACTTATTATTGTTCTGTTCCCGTTATGGATTTCCACGTGAGGTGCAGTCAGACCAGGGGAGCAATTTTACATCCAAATTGTTCAAGCAAACCCTTCAGTTGCACGGTATATGTTCTGTAGTGTCGTCAGCCTACCATCCCGAGAGTCAGGGAGTCTTGGAGCGGTGGCACTCGACCCTGAAGAGTATGCTACGCTGTTACTGTGCAGAACATGACACTGATTGGGATTTGGGTCTGCCGTATGTTCTGTTCGCTGCACGTGAAGTCCCAGGAGAGAGCCTGGGGTTCAGTCCAAATCAACTAGTCTTTGGCCATAATGTGAGAGGACCTTTAAGTATGGTGAAAGAGATCTGGGAGGGCGAAGAGAAGCCGGGGTCTGTACTTAAATATATCCTTGAGAGCCGGGAGAGACTTATAGGTTGCATGGCAGCGGCAGGTAATAACTTGGTTAATGCACAGGCGGTCATGAAGCACCAGTATGACGCCAAGGTGAAGCTTCGGGAGTTTTCGGTGGGTCAGGAGGTAATGTTGCTTTTACCTTTGCCTGGACACCCCCTTTCTGCCAAGTTTATTGGGCCGTATGTGGTGGCTAAGAAACTGTCCGACCTTGATTATCTCGTTGCAACACCTGACCGTAGAAAAAAACATCAGTTATGTCATGTTAACCTCATGAAAGAGTATGTGAGACGCCCCTCAGAGCCTCTCACTGTCCCTGTGCTGGCCTGCAGCGGCCAGGGTGGAGAAGGAGGTGGGGACAGTCATGCTGCTGAGGAGGATAGCTGGGACTGTGTCATTTCCGCGGAACAGTGGGCGGGGAATACTGAACAAGAGGCTAGGCAAGCTGTAAGTCACCTGCCTGAGCACCAGGGTGCTGCTGTCCTAGGCCTGTTCAGGTCATACCCCTCTGTTTTCGCCGAACACCCAGGTCTCACTACTCAGGTAACGCACGACGTGGACGTCGGTGATAATGTGCCCTTCAAGTCAGTGCCCTACCGTGTGCCCCCGGTAAAGTTGCCAGCTTTACGGGAGGAGTTAAAGTACATGGTTGAGAGAGGGATGATCACTGAAGGTTATGTGAAGTGGACATCACCCGTCACGTTGCAGCCAAAACCTGACGGCAAGGTGCGGTTCTGCATAGATTTTCGTAGGCTAAATGGCTTGACCACTACCAACCCTTACCCTTTGCCTCGAGTTGACGACAGCGTGGACAAGATAGGGAATGCAAAGTACCTTACTAAAATTGATCTTGTAAAAGGCTACTGGCAAGTACCCCTGTCGGACCGAGCTAAGCAAGTTTGTGGTTTTGTGGTAGATGGCAAGACCTACCAATGTAACGTAATGCCTTATGGGCTTAAGAACGCACCTGCCACGTTTCAGAACCTGATGAACGATATTTGTGACGAAATCCCTAACTGCACGGTCTACCTTGATGACGTGATAGTGTATGATGACAATTTTGATAATCACCTAAGGCACTTAGAGACCCTGTTTGGGAAGTTGCACGATGCTGGGCTGGTGGTGAACCTGAGGAAGTGCGAGTTTGTAAAGGCTACTGTGCAGTATCTTGGCTTCGTGGTCGGGTTAGGCCGGGTGTGCCCCCCCCTGAGCAAGATACAGGCTATCAATATGTTTCCCAGGCCCACCACTAAGCGCCAGGTCATGCGGTTCCTAGGTATGATAGGCTATTATAGGCGCTTCATCCGGGGATACTCTACTGTCTTAGCACCGTTAACTGATCTACTGTCGAAGTCAGTGAAGTTCTGTTGGGCTGCGGAGTGTCAGAGGGCTTTCGACCTAGTCAAGCACCTGCTGTGTACACATCCGATTTTGAGAGCCCCAGACTTTTCCAGGAGTTTTCAGCTGGCGACTGATGCCAGCGGTGTGGGTGCCGGGGCAGTGTTACTGCAGACTGATTCCGAGGGCTTGGAACACCCAGTGAGCTTCTTTTCTCGCAAGTTTAATTCGGCACAAAGGAATTACTCGACTATAGAGAAGGAGCTTCTTGCTATCGTTTTGTCGCTCAAACATTTCGAAGTTTATGTTCCAGCCTACGGCCCGGTAGTGACGATTTATACGGACCATCATCCCTTGAAATTCCTAAATCAGTTTCACAATCGGAATATGCGGTTGACCAGGTGGTCCCTAATGCTCCAAGAGTATAATCTCAACATTCAGCATATTGCCGGGAGTGAGAACGTGATAGCAGATTGTCTATCAAGGGTTGATGATCCAGGATAGTCGTGCACGGTGTGTGGGTTGAGCAGGAGTAAAATTAGGCTATCATAACGCCGTCCAAAAAGATTATAAAACAATAAAATAAACGAGAATTTTTTTTTTAGTTTTGTAAGTCTTTATTGTTGTAGCATGATGCATGCGATATTGTGTTTTATGTATAATTCACACTTCAGTTGTTGTGCACCTTTTGCAATTAGTGGCAGCTAAGGGTAGCAGGTCGGTTGGTTGCCTGTCAGATTTTGATAATGCTTCTAAGGTCGATTATCTAAAATCTTGGGGGGGCTGTGACGCCCAGTGCGTAGCAACGCAACCTGATTGTACTCCTTGGTACTCCACTGTACCGTCACGGTCCGTGTACCGTGCTGGCTGCTTATATTGAGTGTGACAACGTATAACTATGTTCTTTGTATCTCTGCAAAGGTCTCGTCATTTGCTAACCAGTGGTGGGTTTTGTTTTAAGCCATGTCGAGACCTTCCATTTAATATGTAGTATCAATAGAGAAGTTGATAGATGAGATAATAGGAATTCAGAGAGAGAGAGTGAGTTAGACTTCAGAGCGAGAGGGTAGCAATGGTTGCCAGACGTATGGACCGGTTGGCAGCCCTGCGCTTATAGCTAGGTGCGGCAGGGTTGGTAGTACATTGCCGCCTGCCTAGGCTGCCTGGGCTGCCCATGTTGTCGTACAGCACATTGCCTGGAGGCTCGCTGTGTGCTCTATGACCAGGTTGCCTAGAACCTTTGAGATTCTAACATCCCTTGCCCTCTCTCCCAATTTCTCACGGTTGCACTCTTTCTCTCTGACGACATTACTCTCATTTCATTCTTCTCTCTATTTAAATGCATACCCTTCCCTTGAGGTCCTAAAGGAGTTTCAGCACTCACCTCTCGTATTACTCTTAGGACAAGCATATATTTACATGTATTAGATTTAAGGGGTTAATGTGAACAGCGATCTTCTTGATGAGGATAGTTGGTGAACGTTCTACATGTTCACGAGTTATATGCCCAGCTCATCATCCAATTTGTGACTAGACTAGTGCCATGTGTAAGAGCCCGACCATGCCCAGGAGTTGTCTGTAGAGGGGCGAGGACTTAGCCTTGATTTGCCTACCGAGCCAGGAGCGAGTGTAGTACCAGAGACTACAGCTCGCTCGTAGTGCCGGTATAGTAGAGTAACGTAATTTATCTGTCCTTGTGTTCTCTACAGTCTTTTCCTGGGTTCTCGCTTTCGGTGCTGGGACTCGTTGTTCCTGTGACTTGGCCTGCTAGCTAGAACACATGGGGATGATGAGTGGGTGATATCTTTATTTTACTATGCATTGCAGCTCTCTTTAAGTTTATGTATGTAACACTTTACAATACACATTACTCACCCACTAGACAACACTATTACTACTTTCATGTATCAATTAACTGCACTGTCGTTTTGCTGCTGTTTCCGGAGTTCTATTGCGTAGGGCGCATACGGACTCAGAGGGGAGACAGAGTGAGAGAAGCGAAGTAGCCTATGCGGTAGTAGGCTACCGGCACAGTACTGTTGCCTGCAACCTTTTAGTTATTCCAAGTATAGATTCATTATTACAATAAGTGACTACTGTTTATGTTCCTTCCATGTGTATTATTAGGTATCTACTGGATCATGAACATCTTGTATGCTACATGCTAGTGCATGTTAGTAGGGGACAGTTATTCTAGTGCACGCGCTTTCAAGTAGGCGTGTACATTTGTCATTTAGCATTTCACTGTCATACCTTTAGCCTGCTTCTATTCTACATTATTAGAGGCTTAATATTAACGTAGTTTCTTGAGTATTGCATTTCTTTAGTAATAACGTAACCTATAAATGTCTGAGGGAGTTTAGCCTCATAGCCTACCCCTGTTGTACACTTTCGCCGAGTTAAGGTACCTCGTTACCATAGACGATAACTCTGTAGGGCGTTGGTGCTTTTGTTGTCTGGAGCATATAGTATTTGGGACTGGAATCGAGCGTGTCGTTGTCACATAAGCCATTTCTGTCCTACGATCAAGAATCCCGAATATGTATTGCCGATCCAGCCGTAACACCTTCAAGTCAGTGCCCTACCGTGTGCCCCCGGTAAAGTTGCCAGCTTTACGGGAGGAGTTAAAGTACATGGTTGAGAGAGGGATGATCACTGAAGGTTATGTGAAGTGGACATCACCCGTCACGTTGCAGCCAAAACCTGACGGCAAGGTGCGGTTCTGCATAGATTTTCGTAGGCTAAATGGCTTGACCACTACCAACCCTTACCCTTTGCCTCGAGTTGACGACAGCGTGGACAAGATAGGGAATGCAAAGTACCTTACTAAAATTGATCTTGTAAAAGGCTACTGGCAAGTACCCCTGTCGGACCGAGCTAAGCAAGTTTGTGGTTTTGTGGTAGATGGCAAGACCTACCAATGTAACGTAATGCCTTATGGGCTTAAGAACGCACCTGCCACGTTTCAGAACCTGATGAACGATATTTGTGACGAAATCCCTAACTGCACGGTCTACCTTGATGACGTGATAGTGTATGATGACAATTTTGATAATCACCTAAGGCACTTAGAGACCCTGTTTGGGAAGTTGCACGATGCTGGGCTGGTGGTGAACCTGAGGAAGTGCGAGTTTGTAAAGGCTACTGTGCAGTATCTTGGCTTCGTGGTCGGGTTAGGCCGGGTGTGCCCCCCACTGAGCAAGATACAGGCTATCAATATGTTTCCCAGGCCCACCACTAAGCGCCAGGTCATGCGGTTCCTAGGTAGGATAGGCTATTATAGGCGCTTCATCCGGGGATACTCTACTGTCTTAGCACCGTTAACTGATCTACTGTCGAAGTCAGTGAAGTTCTGTTGGGCTGCGGAGTGTCAGAGGGCTTTCGACCTAGTCAAGCACCTGCTGTGTACACATCCGATTTTGAGAGCCCCAGACTTCTCCAGGAGTTTTCAGCTGGCGACTGATGCCAGCGGTGTGGGTGCCGGGGCAGTGTTACTGCAGACTGATTCCGAGGGCTTGGAACACCCAGTGAGCTTCTTTTCTCGCAAGTTTAATTCGGCACAAAGGAATTACTCGACTATAGAGAAGGAGCTTCTTGCTATCGTTTTGTCGCTCAAACATTTCGAAGTTTATGTTCCAGCCTACGGCCCGGTAGTGACGATTTATACGGACCATCATCCCTTGAAATTCCTAAATCAGTTTCACAATCGGAATATGCGGTTGACCAGGTGGTCCCGAATGCTCCAAGAGTATAATCTCAACATTCAGCATATTGCCGGGAGTGAGAACGTGATAGCAGATTGTCTATCAAGGGTTGATGATCCAGGATAGTCGTGCACGGTGTGTGGGTTGAGCAGGAGTAAAATTAGGCTATCATAACGCCGTCCAAAAAGATTATAAAACAATAAAATAAACGAGATTTTTTTTTTTAGTTTTGTAAGTCTTTATTGTTGTAGCATGATGCATGCGATATTGTGTTTTATGTATAATTCACACTTCAGTTGTTGTGCACCTTTTGCAATTAGTGGCAGCTAAGGGTAGCAGGTCGGTTGGTTGCCTGTCAGATTTTGATAATGCTTCTAAGGTCGATTATCTAAAGTCTTGGGGGGGCTGTGACGCCCAGTGCGTGGCAACGCAACCTGATTGTACTCCTTGGTACTCCACTGTACCGCCACGGTACCGCGTTGTACCGTGCTGGCTGCTTATATTGAGTGTGACAACGTATAACTATGTTCTTTGTATCTCTGCAAAGGTCTCGTCATTTGCTAACCAGTGGTGGGTTTTGTTTTAAGCCATGTCGAGACCTTCCATTTAATATGTAGTATCAATAGAGAAGTTGATAGATGAGATAATAGGAATTCAGAGAGAGAGAGTGAGTTAGACTTCAGAGCGAGAGGGTAGCAATGGTTGCCAGACGTATGGACCGGTTGGCAGCCCTGCGCTTATAGCTAGGTGCGACAGGGTTGGTAGTACATTGCCGCCTGCATATGCTGCCTGGCTGCCCATGTTGTCGTACTGCACATTGCATGGAGGCTCGCTGTGTGTTCCATGATCAGGTTGCCTAGAACCTTTGAGATTCTAACATCCCTTGCCCTCTCTCCCAATTTCTCACGGTTGCACTCTTTCTCTCTGACGACATTACTCTCATTTCATTCTTCTCTCTATTTAAATGCATACCCTTCCCTTGAGGTCCTAAAGGAGTTTCAGCACTCACCTCTCGTATTACTCTTAGGACAAGCATATATTTACATGTATTAGATTTAAGGGGTTAATGTGAACAGCGATCTTCTTGATGAGGATAGTTGGTGAACGTTCTACATGTTCACGAGTTATATGCCCAGCTCATCATCCAATTTGTGACTAGACTAGTGCCATGTGTAAGAGCCCGACCATGCCCAGGAGTTGTCTGTAGAGGGGCGAGGACTTAGCCTTGATTTGCCTACCGAGCCAGGAGCGAGTGCAGTACCAGAGACTACAGCTCGCTCGTAGTGCCGATATAGTAGAGTAACGTAATTTATCTGTCCTTGTGTTCTCTACAGTCTTTTCCTGGGTTCTCGCTTTCGGTGCTGGGACTCGTTGTTCCTGTGACTTGGCCTGCTAGCTAGAACACATGGGGATGATGAGTGGGTTATATCTTTATTTTACTATGCATTGCAGCTCTCTTTAAGTTTATGTATATAACACTTTACAATACACATTACTCACACACAAGACAACACTATTAATACTTTCATGTATCAATTAACTGCACTGTCGTTTTGCTGCTGTGTCCGGAGTTCCGTTGCGTAGGGCGCATACGGACTCAGAGGGGAGACAGAGTGAGAGAAGCGAAGTAGCCTATGCGGTAGTAGGCTACCGGCGCAGTACTGTTGCCTGCAACCTTTTAGTTATTCCAAGTATAGATTCATTCTTATAATAAGTGACTACTATTTATGTTCCTTCCATGTGTATTATTAGGTATCTACTGGATCATGAACATCTTGTATGCTACATGCTAGTGCATGTTAGTAGGGGACAGTTATTCTAGTGCACGCGCTTTCAAGTAGGCGTGTACATTTGTCATTTAGCATTTCACTGTCATACCTTTAGCCTGCTTCTATTCTACATTATTAGAGGCTTAATATTAACGTAGTTTCTTGAGTATTGCATTTCTTTAGTAATAACGTAACCTATAAATGTCTGAGGGAGTTTAGCCTCATAGCCTACCCCTGTTGTACACTTTCGCCGAGTTAAGGTACCTCGTTACCATAGACGATAACTCTGTAGGGCGTTGGTGCTTTTGTTGTCTGGAGCATATAGTATTTGGGACTGGAATCGAGCGTGTCGTTGTCACATAAGCCATGTCTGTCCTACGATCAAGAATCCCGAATATGTATTGCCGATCCAGCCGTAACAATGTGCTCCTGAGATATTTGTGAAGTGTGTGTGTGTGTGTGTGTGTGTGTGTGTGTGTGTGTGTGTGTGTGTGTGTGTGTGAGTGTTAGCCTCTGTGTGTGTGTTAGCCTGTGTGAGTGTGTGTATATGAGTATTATGGAAGGAAGCAAAAAACGTACACTACAAACAATATTCCTGTAAACAAAGCAGTCTTTCATATACAGTATAAAAGACACTTAATACAATAAGGGGTAAAGTAGTTAGTTTGCTCCCTAGACCTTTTTTTCTGAGTGAGGGAGACAAAAGGCAGAACTGCCTATATCGAGTGCCTCCCCTTAGAGTTGAAAGAGTGACAGGGCAATAATCAAGGGACGTTCGAGCCAAAATGCCTGGACACACGGAGTTTGGAGCAATTTAAGTCATAGGAAGAGGGAAAGACTGATTCTGGGAGAGAGTTCCCGAGCTCAGCTGTTGAATAGAAGAATGATTGGGAGTATCGCTTCACTCTTAAGGTTTTAAGTTGAAGAGTTGCACAGAGTAGGGTGGGATTTTGTTGCAAGACAGGTACTACGTACCCTACGTAGAGGAGGTGGTATACACTGGGAAAGCACTGAGGAACACTGATTATTGTAGTAGCGATAGAATAGCGAGAGAGATGCAACATTGCGGCGAAGAGAGAGAGAGATTGCAGAGCGCAGGTGAGTGGATGGGAGTTAATGATACGAAAGGCTTTCCTTTCTATTTTGTCTAGGAGAGCGGTGTGAGAGGATCCTCCCCACACATGTGAATAATACTCAATACAAGGACACACTGTGCCCCTGTACAGAGCCAGAAGCTGCGCAGGGGTAAAGAACCTCTCGAGGCGGTTGAGCACTCCCAGCTTCTGGGAGGCTGCCTTAGCAAGACTGGTGATATGGTCCTTCCAAGTGAGAGCAGAAGAAAAGGAGACACCTATAATATTGAGAGAAGATGAAGGATTGATTTTTGTATTGTTGAAGTGTAAGGGATAGTCCTCTGGGAGTTCTGAGCGGGTAGTAAGATGAAGAAATTGGGTTTTGGAAGCATTAAAGGTAACAAGGTTTTCTCTGCCCCAATTGGAAATAGTAGTCAGATCAGAAGATAAGTGTTGCATGGCTTCATTACGTTTGTCTTTGAGGGATTGCTGGCTGGGGCGTTCAGGAAAACTAATTGAGTAGTGTAAGGTAGAGTCGTCTGCGTATGAATGGATGGGACTGGAGGTACAGTTGAGAAGATCATTTATGAAAATTAAAAAGAGAATGGGAGATAGGAGAGCCCTGAGGAACACTGGAGTTGATAGGATGAGGAAGTGAGCAATGGCCGTCCATAACCGCAGCTATGAAACGGCCAGAAAGGAAATTAGAGACAAAGGCACAGATGGAGGGATAGAAACCGGAGGTGGGTAGTTTATAAATTAAAGATTTGTGCCAGACTCTATCGAAGTCCTTCGATACGTCTAGTGCAATAGAAAAGGTCTCACCGAAGTCACAAAAGGAGGATCACCAAGAGTTAGTAAGATATGAAAGAAGATCACCAGTAGAGCGAACCTTAAGGAAGCCATACTGGCGATCTGAGAGTAGATTATGAGAAGAGAAAAGCTTAAGAAATTTGGATGCAAGAATAGTTTCAAAAACTTTAGAAATACAAAAGATGAGAGCAATTAGCCGATAGTTGGAGGGTTGAGAGCGGTCACCCTTCTTTGGGAAATGTTGAATGAGAGCAAACTTCCAGCAAGAAGGGAAGACGTTAGAGGAGAGACAGAGACGAAAGAGTTTGCCTAGGCAGGGAGTCAGCACGGAAGCACAGTTTTTTAATACAACGGGAACACCGTCCGGACCGTACGCCTTCTTAGTATTAAGCCCAGAGAGGGTAGAAAGTACATCTTTAGAAGAGATTAGGATATTAGGCATAAGTAGGCGAGAGGGGGGTGGAGAGGGAGGAATATCACCGGAATCATCCAAAGTGAAGTTTCTAGCAAAAGTTTGAGCAAAAAGTTCAGCTTTTTCAGAGAAAGAAGTACAAAGGAGTACAAAGGAAATCAAGCAACAACAGTTCTAGTGACCCTTCTAGGCTGCTTGTCCTCCAAAACACTGAGGATCAAGTGTCCAAACAGTGATTTAGAGTGGGTCCATGGCAGGATTAGGAAGTTAGTAGGGGACAGATGGGTTAGTAACTGAGGGGAGGATAAAATAAAGTTATTCATTTACAAACGCAGTCAGTCGCGGGTTTAATGCGAGATATTTATCTAGGCGGAGTTTAAATGAATCAACGGTGTTGCAGTCTATAACGTCTTGGGGAAGCCCATTCCACAAGTTGACAACTCTATTGAAGAAGAAATTCTTAGATTCGTGTGAGTTAAAAGATTCACCAATAATTTTGCAACCGTTTTCCCGCGTGTAATTAGATTGGTCGATAGCGAAGTACTTACTACAGTTCATATTGTCATGCCTTTGATGATTTTGAACACTTGAATTAAGTCACCTCTTAATCTGCGCTGGGTTAAAGGAAATAAATTTAATTCTCTAAGACGCTCTTCGTATGGTTTGTTCTTTAGGCTAGGTATCATTTTGGTAACTCTACGTTGAACTCGTTCTAGCTTGTTTATATCTTTTTGGTAATAAGGGCACCAGGATTGAACGCAGTATTCCAGAAGAGGGCGGACTAAGGAATTGTAAAGGGTTAGGATAATTTCTTTGGATTTATGCTCAAATGACCTGCCTATAAAGCCAATTATTTTGTTTGCCTTCTTAACAACTTCTGAACATTGTTGACTCGGTTTTAGGTTACTCGATATTGTTACTCCCAGATCGGTTTCTCTGTTTACATTCTTAAGCTGAGTGCCATTCATCGAATAGTTTGCTTTCTCATTTAGGTATCCGATACCTAAGTGATGGTTGTGACATCAGAGTGGAAAGGGGGAGGGAAAGACAAGGAAGACAAATTGTTGGAGAGGTTTTTGGCTAGATGCCAGAAAGATTGGGAAGAGCTAGAGTTGGATAGTTCAGTACATTTAATATTGATGAAAGAGTGCTTGGCAAGTCGAAGAACAGATTTGGCTTGATTCCGGGCACAAACATAGAAAGAATGAGATTCTTGAGTTTTAAGGCGTCGGTACCGTTTGAATGCTTCCTCCTTGTTGCGGACAGCAGTAGAACAAGCGTGAGTAAACCAAGATTTGTTTTGCTTTAGACTGAGAGAAAGAAAATGGAATGTATGCTTCCATGCCCGAGAGAATTACCTCGGTAATGCATTCAGCAATCTCCGAGGGTCCCAGGCCATGGAAGCAAAAGTCATTCCATGGGAAATCAAAGAAGTACTGCCGAAGAGCCTCTCAGTCGGCAGTGCCAAAGTGCCACAAACGTCGCCGGTTGGGAGGATCAGGTGGCCGTACCGGAGAGATAGGACAGGTGACATATTAGTTTATGGTCGGAGGAGCCCAAAGGAGATAAAAGATTTATAGTATAAGCAGAAAGGTTAGAAATAAGTCAAGAATGTTGGGCCGATCTCCGACGCAATCCGGGATACGGATGGCTTGCTGGACCAGCTGCTCTAGGTCATTTAGGATAGAAAAGACGTAGGCTTGTTCACCAGGTTGGTCAGTGAAAACAGAGGAGAGCCATTGGTGGTGGTGAACGTTGAAATATCCTAGGATGGAGATTTCTGCCAAAGGAGAGATGGATAGAATGTGTTCCACTTTAGAAGTTAGAGAGTCAAAGAATTTTGGATAGTCAGTAGAATTAGGATAGAGATAAACAGCGCAGAAATATTTAGTTTGAGAGTGACAAGAAAGCTTTAGCCAGAATAGTTTTGATGGATGTCTAGGGAGAAAACATAACAACAAAAAGATAACAGTACCGTAATAATAATAATAATAATAATACATAAATATACAAATACAACAATGAATAATTATGCCCTCTTAAGCAATCTACCATCCGTCCTGTATTATCCGAAAGCCTGACTAACGGGACACAAAGGGCCAGGTAGTCCATTACGTTAATCATTTCCGGTTGAAAGGGCCGACTATACAACCCTAATATATCAAGGACGGTGCTCGGAAGGAACCACCGTAATCCACCCTCTATATGTAATATGCGGGGGTGGGCGTATTTATTTCATCATTTATGTATATTTGTTATCATTATTTTAGTTTCCTCCCTAGACCTCCATCAGGCTTTAAAAAAAAACACACCTCCCAAGACCCTCCTTCAAGATATATTTGTACATTTTTCGATAGAAAAATTTCCCGGCCGGAGGCTGGTTTCTTTTACAATACAGGCTCGCTATCGCTCGCCGGGAAAAAATCGACACCTAAATGACACGAAAAGTCATAATATTGACAAAGAAATGGGGTGAAAAGTCTAAATATCGCCAAACTAATGGGCCGAACGTCTTAAAATCTGAAAACTAATGGGGCTGAACATGAGGAAGAAGGGGATCTAGACAAACTATCCATCTCCCCTTAACCCCTTCTGTACCGGTGGCCACGTCTTTATCACTACGGTATATTCTAGCTAGGTTTGGATCATTTATCACTACGGTATATTCTAGCTAGGTTTGGATCATTTATCACTACGGTATATTCTAGCTAGGTTTGGATCATTTATCACTACGGTATATTCTAGCTAGGTTTGGATCATTTATCACTACGGTATATTCTAGCTAGGTTTGGATCATTTATCACTACGGTATATTCTAGCTAGGTTTGGATCATTTATCACTACGGTATATTCTAGCTAGGTTTGGATCATTTATCACTACGGTATATTCTAGCTAGGTTTGGATCATTTATCACTACGGTATATTCTAGCTAGGTTTGGATCATTTATCACTACGGTATATTCTAGCTAGGTTTGGATCATTTATCACTACGGTATATTCTAGCTAGGTTTGGATCATTTATCACTACGGTATATTCTAGCTAGGTTTGGATCATTTATCACTACGGTATATTCTAGCTAGGTTTGGATCATTTATCACTACGGTATATTCTAGCTAGGTTTGGATCATTTATCACTACGGTATATTCTAGCTAGGTTTGGATCATTTATCACTACGGTATCTTCTAGCTAGGTTTGGATCATTTATCACTACGGTATATTCTAGCTAGGTTTGGATCATTTATCACTACGGTATATTCTAGCTAGGTTTGGATCATTTATCACTACGGTATATTCTAGCTAGGTTTGGATCATTTATCACTACGGTATATTCTAGCTAGGTTTGGATCATTTATCACTACGGTATATTCTAGCTAGGTTTGGATCATTTATCACTACGGTATATTCTAGCTAGGTTTGGATCATTTATCACTACGGTATATTCTAGCTAGGTTTGGATCATTTATCACTACGGTATATTCTAGCTAGGTTTGGATCATTTATCACTACGGTATATTCTAGCTAGGTTTGGATCATTTATCACTACGGTATATTCTAGCTAGGTTTGGATCATTTATCACTACGGTATATTCTAGCTAGGTTTGGATCATTTATCACTACGGTATATTCTAGCTAGGTTTGGATCATTTATCACTACGGTATATTCTAGCTAGGTTTGGATCATTTATCACTACGGTATATTCTAGCTAGGTTTGGATCATTTATCACTACGGTATATTCTAGCTAGGTTTGGATCATTTATCACTACGGTATATTCTAGCTAGGTTTGGATCATTTATCACTACGGTATATTCTAGCTAGGTTTGGATCATTTATCACTACGGTATATTCTAGCTAGGTTTGGATCATTTATCACTACGGTATATTCTAGCTAGGTTTGGATCATTTATCACTACGGTATATTCTAGCTAGGTTTGGATCATTTATCACTACGGTATATTCTAGCTAGGTTTGGATAATTTATCACTACGGTATATTCTAGCTAGGTTTGGATCATTTATCACTACGGTATATTCTAGCTAGGTTTGGATCATTTATCACTACGGTATATTCTAGCTAGGTTTGGATCATTTATCACTACGGTATATTCTAGCTAGGTTTGGATCATTTATCACTACGGTATATTCTAGCTAGGTTTGGATCATTTATCACTACGGTATATTCTAGCTAGGTTTGGATCATTTATCACTACGGTATATTCTAGCTAGGTTTGGATCATTTATCACTACGGTATATTCTAGCTAGGTTTGGATCATTTATCACTACGGTATATTCTAGCTAGGTTTGGATCATTTATCACTACGGTATATTCTAGCTAGGTTTGGATCATTTATCACTACGGTATATTCTAGTTAGGTTTGGATCATTTATCACTACGGTATATTCTAGCTAGGTTTGGATCATTTATCACTACGGTATATTCTAGCTAGGTTTGGATCATTTATCACTACGGTATATTCTAGCTAGGTTTGGATCATTTATCACTACGGTATATCTAGCTAGGTTTGGATCATTTATCACTACGGTATATTCTAGCTAGGTTTGGATCATTTATCACTACGGTATATTCTAGCTAGGTTTGGATCATTTATCACTACGGTATATTCTAGCTAGGTTTGGATCATTTATCACTACGGTATATTCTAGCTAGGTTTGGATCATTTATCACTACGGTATATTCTAGCTAGGTTTGGATCATTTATCACTACGGTATATTCTAGCTAGGTTTGGATCATTTATCACTACGGTATATTCTAGCTAGGTTTGGATCATTTATCACTACGGTATATTCTAGCTAGGTTTGGATCATTTATCACTACGGTATTATTCTAGCTAGGTTTGGATCATTTATCACTACGGTATCTTCTAGCTAGGGTTTGGATCATTTATCACTACGGTATATTCTAGCTAGGTTTGGATCATTTATCACTACGGTATATTCTAGCTAGGTTTGGATCATTTATCACTACGGTATATTCTAGCTAGGTTTGGATCATTTATCACTACGGTATATTCTAGCTAGGTTTGGATCATTTATCACTACGGTATATTCTAGCTAGGTTTGGATCATTTATCACTACGGTATATTCTAGCTAGGTTTGGATCATTTATCACTACGGTATATTCTAGCTAGGTTTGGATCATTTATCACTACGGTATATTCTAGCTAGGTTTGGATCATTTATCACTACGGTATATTCTAGCTAGGTTTGGATCATTTATCACTACGGTATATTCTAGCTAGGTTTGGATCATTTATCACTACGGTATATTCTAGCTAGGTTTGGATCATTTATCACTACGGTATATTCTAGCTAGGTTTGGATCATTTATCACTACGGTATATTCTAGCTAGGTTTGGATCATTTATCACTACGGTATATTCTAGCTAGGTTTGGATCATTTATCACTACGGTATATTCTAGCTAGGTTTGGATCATTTGGAGCAGCTTAAAAAAGATCTGTGTTAGTAAAAGGGTTAAGGGGGGTCACCAGCTTTTTTAAGCTTTCTCTCTTTTTCTCTCTTTCCCTGGCTTTTATCCATTCGGCCCCATTCAGCAAACTGTTTTAAGACGTTTATCCCTATGCAGGTGTCAATTTCTTCCTGGCGAGCGATAGCGAGCCAACATGTATGGAGAAATCCGGCTTCGCCAGAGACATTTTTCTAACGACAAATGTAAAAATTTAGCTTGCTTGCGAGATATTTCTAAGCCTGATAATTGCTCGATGCCCTTTGTATACAATACAATCGTCTAATAGTAGCCAGAATAGTGTTAAAATGACGGCACCGGTACTGACAGGGTTAATCCATCAGCACGAAGATGTAATTTCGATCGTAATCTTTTCATCATTTGACGATTTTCTTTAGCGTATAATCTACCTCTAGGGCTCAAAGGGGTAAATATTTTCTATTCTATATACTTAGGCCCAATCCCCACTTTTTCTTTTTTATCCCCTCTTTTCCTTTGCCGACTCAAGACAGAGCCAGCATAGGGACAACACAACAGAAAACATTGAACACAACAACAAAATACAAATATGATATCGATAAATTCTTTGAATAACATAGGTCCTTCTTAAGCTTTAATCTAGCTCTAGGACTCAAATTGGTATTTAATATGGTCTCCATAAATCCTCTGGAAAACATAGCTCCTTCTTAAACTGTATAATATCGGCTATCTTTATAGTCAGAATAAAAGACAAAAAGACTTACAGTAATAGTGATGAAGGGGTTAAGGGGGTCACCTGCTTTGTTTTTTATCTTTCTCTCCTTTTATCTCTTTCCCTGGCTTGTATCCATTCGTCCCCATTCAGCCAACTGTTTTAAGACGTTTATCCCCATCCAGGTATCGATTTCTTCCTGGCGAGCGATAGCGGGCCAGCATTGTATAGAGAAATCCGGCTTCGCTGGAGAAATTTTTCTATCGAAAAATGTATAAGTTTTGCTTGCTGTCAAAACAAAAATATATATATATGGTGGCTCGCAGTAAATATTGACACCTGGATGGGGGTAAACGTCTTAAAACAGTAGGCTAAATGGGGCCGAATAGATACAAGCCAAAGAGAGAGGGAGAGAAAGATAAAAAAAAAGCGAGGTTGGCTCCCTTAAGGGGACCGACCTGTTATTTTCTCTTTCTGGGTTGTATCCCTTCGTCCCCATTCAGCCTACTGTATTAAAACGGTTATCCCCATTCAGGTGTTGAATTGTTCCTGGCGAGCGATAGCGAGCCAGCATTTTATGGAGATAGGCCTATCCGGCTTTGCCGAAGACATATAAAAATGTACAAAATTAGTCAGCTGTCTAAAGCATTATCCAATTCCAAAATATGCTGACTCTCAGCATTTAACACGGGCTAAACGTCTTAATCCAGTAGCCTAAATAGGGCCGAATGGATACAACCCAAAAAGAAAAAAATATATCAGGTCGGTTCCCTTAAATGTGTACAGGGCGAGTGTTTATCCTTGAATACCGGTACTGCTACCGTGACATGATGTGATGTTGGTGTGTGTGGCAGCCGGGTTATTAATGTGTATGCCTTATTAACCTCTATAGTCAACACATGGCTTATGAGGGAGGTGCTCGCTTTTTATGGAACCCTTTCTCCCTCATGTTTAGCCCCGTTAGTTTTGAGACAAATTCGTTTGGCGATTTTGAGACCTTATTCCGTATTTTGTTGTCAATATCAAGACTTTTTGTGCCATTAGGTGTCGACTTTTTCCTGGCGAGCGATAGCGAGGCCATAATTTTAGAAGAAAGCAGCCTTGGCCGGGACATTTTGCTACTGAAAAATGTAAAAATGTATGTTGAAGGAGGTCAAGGGGGCGTGTTATAAACTTGATGGAGGTCTAGCGAGGAAACTCAATAATAAATTACAAAATGTATATATACAAACCAAAAAACAAGCTCTACTACTTCTCTCTCTCTCTCTCTCTCTCTCTCTCTCTCTCTCTCTCTCTCTCTCCTCTCTCTCTCTCTCTCTCTCTCTCTCTCTCTCTCTCTCTCTCTCTTAACATATATACAGTAAATAGACATAGATAGATACACTATAAACATCTAAGGGAATACGTATTATAGTACGGTAGGCTATGATAGTATTATAGTAACAATATTGGGATTATAGAGGACAGTGGCCGTTTGTTTGGTCTATTAATTCATGTATTCATATATTGTTTTAGTTTCCTCCCTAGACCTCCATCAAGCTTAGAAAAACACCCCCTAGACCCCCCTTTAAGGTAGACATGTACATTTTTCGGTAGAAAAATGTCCCGGGCAAAGCCGATTACTCCTAAAATAACAGGCTCGCTATCGCTCGCCAGGAATAAATCGACACCTAAATGGCACGAAGGGTCCTAATATTGACAGAGAAATGGGGTGAAAGGTAATTAAATCCCCAAACTAATGGAACCAACGTCTTGAATGTCAAAACTAGTGGGGCTAAACATTAAGGAGAATACGGGGGTCCAGAAAAACGGTCCGTCTCCCCTTCAAACCATTAATAACCCAATACATCCATACGTGTGTGACAGATATTAATGGTGTGTGTGTGTGTGTGTGTGTGTGTGTGTGTGTGTGTGTGTGTGTGTGTGTTTTCCTCTCCACATGATCCAGTTAAGGGGAGGCAGACCGTTTTTCTGGACTCCCTTCTCCCTAATGTTTAGCCCCACTAGTTTTGACATTTTAAGGCGTTGGTTCCATTAGTTTGGGGAATTTATGATCTTTCACCCCACTTTCTTTGTCAATATTAGGACCCTTCGTGCCATTTAGGTATCGATTTTGTTCATGGCGAGCGATAGCGAGCCTGTAATTTTAGGAGGAATCGGCCTTTGGCCGGGTCATTTTTCTACCGAAAAATTTACAAATCTATCTTGAAGGGGGTCTAAGGGGTGCTTTTCTAAGCTTGATGGAGGTCTAAGGAGGAAACTAACAAAATTATGAATACATGAATTATAGACCAAACAAACAGCCACTGTCCCCTTAACCCTTCAGTACCGGTGCCGTCCTATTAACTTTATTCTGGCTACTATCACACTGTGTTATTCAGTTTATAAAGGGGCCTCTAGCAATTAACAGGCTACGGACTATCTCAATTGATTTTTTTTTTATACCTCAAATACTTTTTAAACTGCACAAATATCCTCTAAATATGGCTAGAATAAAAAAAAAATCGCCGGTAGAGAACGGGTTAACACACTCTCTCTCTCTCTCTCTCTCTCTCTCTCTCTCTCTCTCTCTCTCTCTCCATCTTTATCTTTCTCTCTCTATCTCTCTCTATTTATCTCTATTTATCTCTCTCTCTTTATCTTTCTCTCTATCTTTATCTTCTCTCTCTCTCTATCTTTATCTTTCTCTCTCTATCTCTCTCTATCTCTATTTATCTCTCTCTCTCTCTCTCTCTCTCTCTCTCTCTCCTCTCTCTCTCTCTCTGGCATCATCCAGGACAAACACAACAGAGATAAAGTATAGATAAAAGGCAACACACTTGATATTCACCACTACCGGTAACCCACATCTAAATAATACATTCAATGCTTAAAGGGAGATTTCCAGATTTTGACATTTTAAGACGTTTGCCCCATTAGTTTGTCGATTTTATGACCTTTTGCCCCATTTCTTTGTCAATATTAAGACCTTTTGTTCCTTTAAGTGTCGATTTTGTTCATGACGAGCGGTAGCGAGTCTGTAATTGTGGAGGAACCGCCTTCGGCCATGACATTTTTCTACCGAAAAATGTACAAATTGATCTCGAAGGGGGATCTAGTGGATGTTTTATTAATAAGTTTGATGGCGGTCTAGGGAGGAAACTAAAACATAAATATATATATACATTTATAAACCCAAGAAAATAAACACTCAACTCACACAAAAATAAAATAAAAAATAAAATAAATAAATAAATAAATACCCAGCTGCCCCCCCCCCCCCCCTCTCCTTTGCTGGTGGCCCCCATCAGCGTCTACTAGTCGGTTTGTTCACTATGGTTATTTTTAAAGGTGAACTTCCCAAAACTTTCCTCCCTCATGTTAACCTTTCTCCCCCCCCCCCCAACCCCCTCCCTCCCTCCACTCAACCCCCCCCCCCCCGACTCCCGCCCCCCCCCCTCCCTCCCTCCACTCAACCCCCCCGATCCCCCCCCCCCCTTTCTTTTATTTAGTTGCACTAAAAGAGCCTCCAGCATACTATTTCACTAAAGGGGCTACTACTCGCTTTTTCTGGACCCCCTTCTCCCTCATGTTTAGCATATTAGTTTTGAGATTTTAAGACGTTCGATACGTTAGTTTGGCGATTTTGAGACCTTTTTCCTCATTATGTGTCAATACTAAATCCTTTCGTGCCCTTTAGGTGTCAATTTAGAAAGAACCGGCCTTCGGCCGGGAAATTTTCCGACCGAAAAGTTTACAAATTTATCTTGAAACGGGGTCTAGGGGGTGTTTGTCTGAGCTTGATGGAGGTTCTAGCAAGGAAACTCAAAAATAAATTAATAAATGAATATATAGACCAAAAACCAAGTAGTACCCCCTTAACCCTTTTCACTACCACAGACTCTTCCTAAACCACACAAAATCGTCTACATATAGCTAGAATAAGATTAAAAAGACGTCGGCGGTACAGAAGGGGTTAAGGAAAACACCATTTGAGGAGGAGTAAGTTTCGCAGATAGTTTCTTCAGTAAGTTCAGTTCACTAAATCTAGTGATATAAATACACCAAATTCACCCCAAATAACCATAGCCTCCTACGCAGAAGACAAAACACTCACAAGCACGCACCAAAACCCAGACACAGCAACAAGACTCCTTCAAGACTATCTCGACACATTACATGAATGGTGCACTACAAACAGACTCAATTTAGCCCCAGCTAAATCCACTGCAACCCTCCTCACAAGCTGGACAGGAGAGCACGATTACGTCCCGGGACTCACAACATAAACAACACACCCCTAACACACACACACGCACCCAAAATCCTAGGAGTAATATACGACACCCAAATTACATTCAAACAGCACACCACAAACACGAAAAAGAAACTGACACCCAGACTTAACGCCCTCAGATCACTTGCCCACACGAAATTTGGACACAACAAAGAAACCACCACCACAGTCTACAAACAATACATAAGATCAGTTATGGAATACGCAAGCCCGGCCTGGGCTTCTAACCTAGCTGAAACACATCATAAGACCTTTCATACTATTCTAAATAAAGCCCTGAAAATCATCACAGGATGCACAGCTACGACACCCACAGATCACCTACATCAAGAAACCAAAGTCCTCAAAGTCAAAGATCATCTAGACATGAGAGGCACACAATTCCTGGCAGCAGCCTCCACGAATCAACACCACCCACTACACTACATGGCAGCACACCCACAGACACCAAGAAATATCAAAACAACACCCAGCACACACTATCACACACAAATACTGTCTTCTCTCCCTCCCTGCCCACCCCAAACCAACTTCCGGAAGCACATCCATACTCATATCACTCGCCGTTCCATCCACTCACTCATAGACAACACGCAGCTGCAAGCACGACCTCCCGAAATCCATCCTTCTGAATGCTCCCTTCCTCGCGAGGACAGAGTCCACCTGGCCAGGCTGAGATGCGGACACCATCCAGCTCTTCTGAGCTATCAGAAGAGACTGGATGACTCCGTCGTCGACACCTGCCCGGGTTGTAACACAGCACCCCATACCATTAAACACATCATAGAAGACTGCATTTCACACAACCACTTACGCCAACAACACAATTTACACTCTTTGAGAGCTCTGTGGGAAAGCCCGACCGTGGCCATGGCCTTCCTTAAGGGTTAAGGACTCTAGGCTGTTCGGCCAGGCAGCTTAGGGAACAACAACAACAACTAAATCTAGTGACCTGAAGAAGCTATACGCGAAACGTTGTCAATAGAGTGCTCCTCCTCAGATGGTATTTTTAAACATATCTGTTATATCTTACCAGTTCCTAATCTATCTAGCCTGTGGAGAGAGAGAGAGAGAGAGAGAGAGAGAGAGAGAGAGAGAGAGAGAGAGAGAGAGAGAGATCAGGCAGACAGATCGAAAAGTAAGAAAGAAAGAAAGAGAGAGAGGCACAGCGAGAGCCAGTGACGGAAACCATTAAGCAAATACTCGGACAGCTGATGCCACCTCGTCCTCTCCTCTCTCTCTCTCTCTCAATCTATCTATCTATCTATCTCTCTCTCTCTCTATCTCGTGCTTTGGTGTTTTTCTATGTTATTATTTATCTCACGCATTGAACTGGAAACAAAACAAAATCCAATGTTTAAACTCATACCATTTCTTTCAGACCAAAATGCTGTGTGTTTATGTTGTTATCAATCGTGTTATTATTTAATCTATTGCACTAAAACTTGTTCATATATCGTTCATCTTTTGTTATTAATATTTCCTTGTAATGATTGTTTTACTTATTTGCAAATCGTTTATTTTTCGTTAATCGACAAATGATTTTTGTGTTCTCAAGGACAGAGTTATCCTTTTCTTTTCAAAAATACCTAACACCATTTTCAGTAGACATTTATAATTCTCCTTTGCAAATACATATCCTCCATCGATATTATTAAAGCACTGGCCCATTTAATCCACATTGTAATTAGAGGGGCACTCGGGAGAGCGCTTACCTCCGCCTCCGCTGGTGGAGGTATGCGCTTTGCCGATCGTCTCTTAAATATAAACACTTCTTCCTTGGCGCATATCCTATCTGCCCATCCAATTTCGTTATAATCTGTACATAACTTTGTGGGTTATCTTGTTTACAGACAAACACACAGACAGACAAACGGAGGCGATAACTTAGCCTCCGTCCAACTTCGTTGGCGGAGGTAATTAAGATATTAAGATTAAATATTCCATTTAGTTCAACTAAAGTGAAATCACACTAGCGCTCTTTTGGCCATTTTTTACCGCTAACATTGTGGTCTGTGCATTACGTACTCTTCTGTACTGGTATTGACATCACGATCAAGCCAAAGCAGGTTATTCAGAACCTGCATATCTCTTTGTGACGTGTTTTCTCGAATTTTTGTCATGATTTGCAAGATTATATAATTATTCCGCCAAAATTAAGGTGAAAAACGATGTTAAGGAAGGTTTTTAGTTTGCTCCCTACCGCCAAGACCCCACCCCTTCGAGATAAATTTGTCAATTGGTTTGTATATACAAGTCCATGCCTAAGGCCGGTTACTCCTAAATTGTAAGCTCGCTATCGCTCGCCAGGAAAAAAATAGACACTTAAATGGCACAAAAGGTCTTAAAATTGACAAAGGAATGGCGAGCAAGGTTTAAAAATCGCCAACCTAATGGTGTGAATGGCTTAAAATGTAAAAACATAATGAGGCTAAAATGAGGGAGAAGGGAGGCCAGCAAAAACTAATCCTCCTTTATAATATTCGTGACATCGACGTAACTCTACTCTCCCTAACCCCCCTCCTAACTCTGCTCTCCCTGACCCCCCTCCTAACTCTGCCATCCCCAACGCTACTCTCCATGACCACCTCCTAACTTTGCTCTCCCTAACTCTATTCTCCCTGACCCCCTCCTAACTCTGCCCTCCCAACTGTTCTGCTCTCCCTAACTCTATTCTCCCTGACCCCCTCCTAACTCTGCCCTCCCAACTGTTCTGCTCTCCCTAACTCTACTCTCCTTGAACCCCATCCTAAGACCCCCCCCCAAAAAAAAAACACACTTTGCACCCTTCACCCCAACTCTACACCCTGTTGATGCTGGCCTCCTCCGAACTCCCCCATCCTTAATTCTACCCCCCCCCCCCCCCGCACCACCAACACACTACCTACACACAACCATACCAGAGCCAGCAGACATACCTCCCGCTCATTACTGCTGACCTTATCAGATTACCGCACCACCTTTAGTCACACTAACTTTCCCTAAACTTACACTTTCATTTGTTAAGAGGCAAACGAGGGTCTGGACTTCCTGATAAGTTTTGATCACTGCATATAGCCCACCCACCTCTCTCTCTCTCTCTCTCTCTTAAATAAATAGAACAAGTGAAATAGCACTTGAAAATCATTTAAATGGTCTAGTGGAGACATCCTGACTTCCTACCAAGCGTTCATGCCAGCTTAAGCCAGCGTAAAGGTTTCTTCACTAGCCCTGGTTGGTACCGTCTCCTTGAGCAAGGGGATGAATAATAGTCTCTGTTGGCTATTACAGTGCTATTGAATCTCGGAGCGGAAGCTAGAGATAAATGGCGCTTAATAAAAGACCTGTGATTATTCTTCTTATTTAAATTAATGGTACCACATAAAATCAGTTGTGCTGGCTTATTTACCAAGATTTTTGTTTTCAAGGAATATAGTGCTGTATTGTTGTTTACCATTCAGTGAGTGGAGGATTTGCATTAGCTTACCATAAAGGACGTGGGATACAATAATTTGTTGAGGCGGCTTTGCCCCCTCTCAACCCCGTGACTTATTATCATCATCATATATATATTGCCAGCAGGGGGCAAGTAACAGTTGGCCGTGGGATAATTTAAAAAATAAATCAAATTAGAAGGGAGCATTACTGCAAGCGTAATGAAGCCGCCCTTACCGAGGAAAGTCGACGAAATTGCCTTTGTCTATATACGGGACTAGTTTTATGTAGGTCATAAAAGGGTTATTAAAGTTTTTGTTATCGCAAATCCTCCATGGCGACAATATTGAGAATATTATTGCTATTATGTACGTACATATTGTCACTTATAAATTGTTTCTACTTGTGCGGCACTAATTGTCTTAAGTTTTACCGTGCATTTTGACTGAAAACACCGAGAAAAAAAAAACTAATACAAAATTTGCCCAATGTTGTTCGTGTCCACAGGTAGAGTAGGGAAGAATTATGAGAGACGTGGGGGGGGGGGGAGGGATGCAGGTGAAAAATAAAGCCAGTGTCACACGAGCACTGTAGCGGCAGATGTATTGGACCCACCGTATCCTATACAGAAACTAACTAAACTCTTGTCTACTATCTGACAGTGTTTCTTATATTATGACTGTATTTTGTATCTTAGAGCTTCTAATCGCTTACAATCCAACTTAATATACAAATAAACAGCATAATCAATCAAAATATTATGATAAATTGAAACGGATTCCAGGCTCCGATACATGTGGCCGATAAACTTGCACGTGTGACGCCGGCTTTATACATGGAGCTGGTGAGGGAGAAGGAAGGCGTGTGTGTGTGGGGGGGGGGGGGGGGATGGAAGAAGCAGGAGGTGGGGAGGGAAGAAGCTAACTGGAGGGGGGAGAGATATGGTGGATGGCAAGAGGTGGGGAGAGAAGAAGCTAACTGGGGAAGGGGGGGGGGGGGCGGAGGATCTGTGGGAGGGAGGTTAGGTGGAGGGAGGAAAATTGTACGGAGGTTAAGGAAGGTTGCGTGGAGGTGGAGCGAAGAGGGTGGACGCAAGGAGGTAGTGCGAAGGTGGAGGGAGGGAGGGAGATGGTGTAGACTAGAGGAAGGGAGGGAGGTGGTGTGGAAGTGGAGGAAGGAAAGTTATATGGAGGTTGTGTGGAGGTGGACGGAGGAAGGGAGATGATGTGGACGCAAGGAGGTGGTGTGGAATTGGAGAGAGAGCAGGAGATGATGTGGATATGGCGGGAAAGAGATCAGTGGTGAGTTTGGGAGGGAAGTGGTGTGAAATAAGCGGTGCGGAGAAAAAGAGGAAGTGGTGTGGAAGAAGGACGTGAGGTGGATGTAGGGAGAGAAATGGTGAGGATGTAGGGAGATATATAGTGTGGTGGAGGTGAACTGGAATAAGGGGAGGGAGGGTGGTTGTGTAGTAGGTGGCGTGCAGATAAAGGGAGGGAGACAGGTGGACGAGGGGGGTGGGAGTTGGTGTGGATGAAGGAGTAGTAGAACAAACAGGTGGGGTCTAGAGAGGATATAAAGCTTCTGATTGGGGTGATACAACCTCGTGAGAATAGGCTAAATAAGATCTCTTCGTTATTTTACCAGATAATGTATATATACGAACATTAGTTTATTGTTCATAGATCATCAATTTATTTATAATTGTTTCGTCCTTTTACGGGGTAATCACCATGATAAGGTATGATCCGTTGCTGTAGTCAGGTTCATATGAAGACTTGGTCCCGAGTCGAATCATTGACTACAAACGTAAACAAACTTGAAGCAAGGAAAACAAGCTTGGGGCACCATGAAGTTATGGGAACATCTAGATTTCTGACATTTATATTAAGGTGTTGAGTATTATATCACTACGCATTATTACTGAATCCTGAAACTCAAAAAAATAGGAGGCAGTGAGGGAATAAGACTGGAGACGATAGGTGTACGTTAAGACTGTCTCGTTGCTTCACTAAGGGTTCGGTCAATGTGAATCAACTTGGTTTCAAACTTTCCACACCCCATCTCCCACTTCACACCATTTGAATGCGTCAATCATGAGCGTCCTTTTTCCTTTCATATCGAATGTCTGAGTAATTATAGTATGCTTTAAAGAGGGTATACCTAGATAATATAAGGGAAGCGAGGAGGGAAAAGATGATGCTGGAAAAGAATGTTAGATAGTAAAGGGAGATGGGAGGAGCAAGAGGGAATGGTAGGCCTATAGTAAGGTAAAAGAAGAGAGGTGGAGCTAGCGGGGAGGGAGGGGGGGGGGGGTGTAGGAGGCGAATGTTGAGATGAAGCAAGGAAGCAATGCAATGTTGGATGGAAGATAAACAATTTATAAGGAACACAGCATGAGAGATTCACACTCACCCTACGTCCTCGCCTTCTGTCCCCCTCCTTCATTAGCGCCTCCTCACGAAGATTTCCAACGCCTCACTCACTACGAAATGCGAACATAAACACGAAATAACGAAGGAACCTGACGCACCACCGGTCACTATGGATACAAACTCGGAAGTGAGCCGCGAGGGTCCAGGACTCCAGGTCCAGGTTCAGGGGCGTCTTTCGGGTCACGTGACTGGACAAGGGTGGCAATTAGGACATTTCTAGACACCATTACTTTCGGTTATCAAGGGATATTTGCAGATCATATATTTTCTATTTAATTTGTGGTATGTAATTGAATAGTGTTAATTGGAAGTTGGCTGACTGCACATGCGCAAATATGGATATAATTCATAATGATTTCCTACTAAACAGGCTTATTCGCCATTATGTTGCGCCCTCTGTTATCGGACCTGACCATAGGTTGCATCATAAAAAACGAGGTGTGCTGCATTAAGAGAAACTGGCTTTGTACGGGTAACTGATACAGAGGAATGTTAGACGGAGTCCGGCAAGCAACTTCAGCAAAGACAGTATCAGGGTCTATAGTAATATGCTAATGTTGAGTTAGCCTATTTGAATATGCTATTCAAGATACAGTCCTGAACTATTATATAAGGTTACGGTTACACCAATTCAGTTGAACCTTTGATACAATTCACGAGTAGCTGATGGAACAACAATGATAATAATAACAAACATTGCAGGTCATGAATACCTCCATCAAACAGATATTTCCCAGACGCTGCCTAAGGATCCTCCATTATTGAGAATCAATTTAATATGCTAATATACATACACATAGATCTCTCTCTCTCTCTCTCCTCTCTCTCTCTCTCTCTCTCTCTCTCTCTCTCTCTCTCTCTCTCTCTCTCTCTCTCACACGCACACACGTACACAACTACATTCTAACACATAAATGAACACACTCAGACATGATAGAAATTTTGAATCCATTAAAAGCTACCAAAAAATATACAAAGCGTTTGAGGCCAAACTTACTTGGAAATTAGTTCCCTATAAGGTCACAGAAGGTCAGTTTAGAGAAGAGGTAAAGTAGGGCCTTAATTCCTTCGCTTGTCTAAAGATCTTTCTGAGCTTATAACACTGTCTGCTCCGGCGTCGTGTGCACTATTATGATAGCTACTTTAATTATATAAGCTCCTATAACAAATAACAATATAAATAGGAAAAGTGGGGTTGGGCCTGAGCATATAGATAGATAGATAGATAGACTTTAATTATTATTGAGGATGTTGCCTGATTTTGTAATTTTTGAGCAATTTAATATAGTTTACACCCTAGAGTCGACTAACAAATACGCTTTCTCAGGCTTCCTTACAAATAAAAAATATATATAAATAAAAAGCCAGCTGAACCACCTTAATCAGTCGAAGACCAAATGTGTCTAAGATACAGGCTTGCTATCGCTCGCCAAGAAAATTTCGAATGCAAATGGGGTAAAACGTCTTATTTTCGCCAAACTATAAGAGTGAAACGTTCTATAATCTAGAGATTAATGGAGTAAAAGAGGGAGGTCCAAAATTATCCCTCTCTGACCAAATAAGGTTAAGTTGCACCATGATGAAAAAAACTATTATAAAATATCCCACAACACTGTACAGACACCACACCACTGTACAGACACCCACCACCGTACAGACACACCACAACATCGTACAGACACCCCAATACCGTACAGACACCCCAACACTGTACAGACACACCACAACACTGTATAGACACACCCCACCACTGTACAGACACCCCAACACCGTACAGACACACCACGACACCGTACAGACACACCACACAACACTGTACAGAAACCACAACACCGTACATACACACCACAACACCGTACATACACACCACCACACTGTACAGACACCACAACACCGTACATACACACCACCACACTGTACAGACACCACAACACTGTACATACACACCACCACACTGTACAGACACCACACCAACACACCCACACGTACACCACAACACCGTACAGACACACCACCACACTGTACAGACACACCACAACACCGTACAGACACACCACCACACTGTACAGACACCACGAACACCGTACAGACACACCACCACACTGTACAGACACACCACCGTACAGACCACCACACTGTACAGACACCACAACACCGTACAGACACAACCACAACACTGTACAGAAACACACCACACACACCGTACAGACACACCACCACCACTGTACAGACACCACAACACCGTACATACACACCACAACACCGTACAGACACACCACCACACTGTACAGACACCACTACACCGTAACAGACACACCACAACACTGTACAGAAACCACAACACCGTACATACACACCACGAACACCTGTACAGACACCACAACACCGTACAGACACACCACAACACGTACAGACACACCACCACACTGTACAGACACCACAACACCGTACAGACACACCACAACACTGTACAGACACACCACCACACTGTACAGACACCACAACCCGTACAGACACACCACCACACTGTACAGACACCACCCACAACACCACACTGTACAGACACCACAACACCGTACATACACACCACAACACTGTACAGACACCAAAACACCGTACATACACACCACAACACTGTACAGACACCACAACACCGTACATACACATCACCACACGTACATACACACCACCACACATACTCACATAGTCTATCCCAAACACCGTAATTACACACCACAACATGTAAGACACCAAACACCGTACATACACACCACACCACTGTAATTACACACACCACAA
>JBAKBP010017349.1:0-49167 GCA_037953745.1 Lithodes maja
GTCCCGTGCGCTGGAAGTTCTACTCACGCGTCTACGTATTGGCCATACTAGACTAACACACGGCTACTTGATGTCTACACTCCATGATCCACAACCAGAATGTCAATCCTGCCACACTACCCTTACTGTTCGTCATATCCTTCTTGAATGCCCGCTGTATTCCCGCTCCCGTACACTTTACTTCGGCCGTAAATCTTACTCTGATTTGTTGACGGATTCTCCTACTTTCTCTATTTACCCCATCATTCGCTTTCTTTCCTCCTCCTCTCTCATCAATAAAATCTGATTAGTGCTCCACCTCACACTGATATTTACCTATTCCCGCTGAACCCTTAGCTCAGGCTAGGGCCAGCCCTCTGAGAGTCTCGTCAGGTGGCTCAGTGGTCTGGTTAAACTACGGTAATAAAAAAAACATATATACACACATACATACACAAATTTAAAGACCGAGTGCTCCACACAAAATGCGGTTCTGGTCTCATGTCCTAATGGCTCACTTTTCAGGTTCAGACTGCAAAGTCCGATCCCACGTCTTTTTTGGTCCGCCCCTTGGTGCAGCTCTCTCCATATTCATGGACTTGCATCTTTTCACCCAGCTTTGTTCATCCATCCTCTCCACATGTCCAAACCATCCAAGCCTGTTAGTACGCATCTCATCACTGATTCTCTTGATACCTAACCTTCTCCTTAGCTCAACACTTGATATCCTATCTTGCAGTTTGGCACCACACATCCATCTCACCATCCTCATCTAATTGCATTCCATTCTGTTGATATCATCCGCTTTGACAGGCCACGTTTCTGAAGCATATGTCATTGCGCTTCTAACGCATGAAGCATACACCTTTCCTTTCAAGGGGAGAGGGAGTCTTCTCGTGGTGAGTAGTGACAAAAGTTCTCTAAACTTTCCCCAGCTGCATCTTATTCTGGCGATAGTGGCGGCCTCGGCCCTACCACCGGCAAAGATATTATCTCCCAAGTAGCAAAACTTGTCCACCATCTCCAGTGCCTCATTGCCAAAGTTAACACTCTCGAGCCGGTCTTTGAATACAAGCTCACCTTTGCATACTATGCATACAAATTTCTCAATTTCGGGCTTCTTCCTTGGTAGAGGTCCCTTTATTCTAGTGCAGCGCTTCTTCCCATGATGTACCCCTTTCTGCATACTGCGTATGGGTATGCCCCACTTTTTTCTACCTTTCCTAGCCCTAATCCACTATGTAAAACCTTTTTTTTATTTATATTAACTCTTAGCCCTTTACTTGCCATGCCCTCTTTCCATCTTCTGAACATGGCCTCGGCATCCCGCGCACTATCTGCGATAAGTACTAGGTCATCTGCGTATACCAGTTCCCATGGGAGCCCAACTCCTCTGAAATCACCAGATAGTGCCTCCAGAACCATAACAAAGAGGAGAGGGCTTAACGCAGAGCCCTGGTGAACTTTGACGCGAACTGTAAACTCCTCACTCAGTTCACCTTTCACCCTCACTACCGTTCGAGAGTCCTCGTACATCTTCATTATCACACGCACCAGCCACTCCTCTACGTCAAGTTTTCTCATAGCCCACTGCACAACTTCTCTGGGCACCCTATCAAAGGCCTTCTCCAGGTCTACAAACACAAGATACTGTACAGATCTCTATGTTTAAGTAGATATCTTTCCTGCAGCTGCCTGACTATGAAGATAGCTTCGATTGTGCCACGTCCTGACATGAAACCGAACTGGATATCGTCGATAGAAATGCTTTCCCTTATCATACCTTCAAAGACTCTCTCACAGACCTTCATAACTTGGTCAAGCATTTTCAGGCCCTATAATTTCCCTTATCCAATGTGTCCCCCTTGCCCTTATATATGCTTACTATTACACTTTTGTGCCATTCATCAGGGATTGCTTGCTCTCTAATGATAAGGTACATTAGCTCTGTGATCAAAATCACTCCTATATCACCAGAGGCTTTAATCATCTCAGCTACAATGCCAGAGTATCCTACAGCTTTTCCGTCCTATATTTTATATATTGCACTGCTTACCACAGCTGGCGCTATCAATGGGGGTGGGGGAGTATTGGCTTTTCGTTACTAAGCTGCTCTCTATTCCACTCAAATTCCACGTTGAGTAATCTTTTGTAGTGTACCTTCCAAGCATCTCTAATTTCTTTGTCGGCATAAACAATTGTCCCATTATCATTCCTGACGCACTGTTCTACAACATCTCTATTGCCTTCCTTAACTCACCTAGCTCGAAGATCCCATTGGGATTTTCTACGTTACTCGTGTGATCTATGACCAGATCCTATATGATATTCTTTGCCTTGTATATCTTTCTTTCTTTCTTTCTTTCTTTCTTTCTTTCTTTCTTTCTTTTTTTTTTTTTTTGCAGTTCGCTTGGCTGCCAGATATTCCTCCTTGCTGCCTCCTTTCTTCCATGCTTTGAAACATCTTCTTTTCTCCTTAAAGTCTTATGCCTGGGGGGGGCCTTTAGTTTTGCCACAGACTTTGTCAATGGCGACAAGAAGGCTACGTTCAAGGAAGTTCCATTGGCTATTTACGTCATTTAGCATAGCGCCCCTATTCCTATCCATTTCCTCCAGTTCGCTGCAAAACCTATCCTTGTATTCAGATTTATTCAGCAGCCATGCTTTCCTTTTGGGCATGTATACTTTCTTTCGCACAGGATCTCGCCTTAAGCTCAAGTCACAGACTAGGAGCTTATGTTGGGAGATGCATTCTTCGCTCGGGATGACCTTTACATCCCGAACAACTTCCAGTCTTTCCTGTTCACTAAGAAGTAATCTATCTGGCTACTTTTTTTTTTTTTTTTTTTTTTTTTTTTTTTTTTTTTTTTTTTTAAACCAGACCACTGAGTTCCACAAAAGAACTCTCATAGGGATGGCCCGAAGGATTAGAGCAAGATGGACAACGAATCAAGTCAAGATAGGTATGGAAGGGCAGGAGGTGAACCAATCTAGGAAGGCGAAGACAGGCAGACATTTCTCGCCATTTCATCAATTCAGCCAGACCACATGAGCTCCGCAACAGAGGTCTTATAGGGCAGGGCCGAAGGATGAGGCAAGAACTGGTATACTGCAACACCAAGCAAGAAGTGATCAAGGGCGAAGAAATAAAGATCAGGACTAAGGTAGAACAAAATCACAGCGAGATGCAAAAAATGCATTACCGAAGGGAATCAAATCAGTCCGGCCACATCAGCAACTGAAGAGACAAATCAGGTCAGGAGTCTACTACATAGCCAGGCCAAGGAGACATGAGATATAGGCTGCCTGAGGACAACTGAATGGGACAGAATAAGAATAGAAGGGGAAAAACATAGAAAGAGGAATAAAAACTACTCAAAATTAGTCAAGCTGATGATGAAAGCTCGAGGGGAGAGGGAGGGAAATAACCCTAACCCTCCCTCATCAAGCCCCAGTCGCCGGCCCCCCGAAGCCTCCCAACCGCGCCAAGGAGAGTAGTACCAGAGGGGATCTGGCTACTGGTGCCCCCAGAAATATATGTGATCAGATGATTCAGCCTGTGGGAGGCTATGTGTTCCTTGTGACACTGGCTGACAATGAAAAACCAATAGAAGCTTGTGCTTTCGCTGAATGAGGTGCTGTAGAATCACAGTCTGGTTAACGGGACGGGCTAATCCCAGGTACCATAACTGTAACCCGGTATTCCCTACCAATCGCTCTGTTGTACTGTACTTGTTTTGGGTTTGGGAGCTGCATGGCTCTCCATCATTCTCTGCACATAAGGGTTGTGCATATCTTCCAAACATTTAAGTATTACCGCCTCCCACACTGGATTCTGATTCTCGGCAACACGCTAACTTGCATGGGGGGGGGGGGGGGTCCACCTCCCCTTCCCCCTCTCCTCAATTGCATTCTGATCGACCATTCACCGACTCAACTTCACAAGATTCCCTGCCTACTAACTCTACGCAACTTTCTAATAAGCCGTTGGGTGAAGTCCATATAGTTCTTCTGCCCCGTCGGTTCCTCATAATGAGTCACCTCATGGGTCCCGGTCCGAGTCAGCACAGGATATTGTCACTACGGCTCCTTACATCCCCAGTCAGCATAAAAGCCGCCGTCGTGTGTATACACCTCACCCAACTCTACTTCATTTTGAGGAGATGTTTGGAGATTGTTCATGGCATCGCTATCTTCTGCTCCACCCAGCTAGCCCCCCCGAGTCATTGGGATCTCAAACATCGCCTGTTATCGGTCTTCCCCACTCCTGATATGTATTTACAGCTCTCTGCTCGTGGTGATTGGCTGATAGTGAGGCCACCACCGAGGACGAGTCGGCTGCCTACCCTCACATATGAGAGGTGGCTGGTATTCCAGTCACTGTAAGGGTTCACGATCAGCGTAATTCCAATTCAAAGCACTCGTTCTCCCGCGCATGGATGTCCAACCAGATCCTACTGTTATCATTGATTCCTTACAACTCCGAGGTTACAATTGTAATGATGTTTCTATCTACCAGACAAACATCCGTCATTCGTCCAACACTCAATGTTGCCCGCCTCACATTTTCAGGAAATATTCTCCCCAATAAAGTTGTGATATTGGGTGAGCGGAGAGATATTCGCCCTTACGTCAATAACCCCCTACAATGTAAAAATTGCTCTTTATATACTCATTCTACAAAGATGTGCCATAATTCCCCTGTATGTGCCTGTTGTATCTCACATCCCATGCTGCGCTTTGGAATTGTGGAGAGGCAAAGTGTGTCAATTGTGGTGGACCCTAGCATGCTCTTTCGAAGACTTTTTTTTTGTTTTGTTGATCCTCTCCTGCCCTTCCCTACCTCACCTTGAAGAGTAGTCCATCTTGATCTAATCCTTCGGGCCAGCCCTGTGGGAGTTCTTTTAGGTAGCCTGGGGTGCCAGTAAGTATATACGGCCTTATAATGGACTGCTCCCAGCAATCTCATATGGTCCCTAGAGGTGGTAATGCAGTGAGCCAGGAGCTCCATTTTTTTTTTTTTTTTTTTTTTTTTTTTTTTTTTTTTCTGTCTTAACCTTGGGACTGTAGGCTGTTCAGTAGCCTGTAACTCTTACGCGGCCCTAAGATTATCGATTGAAGCTTCGAGATCTTGGGTGTTTCATATGTGTCGCAAAAGATGGTCTCAGTGGAGCTTCAAGGTGTTAGTTGCTTCCTGTCTGCCACACTAGATGAAGACACCTTATTTATACACGTCACTTGATTTGTAGAGACCAGGTGAATTTTTGACGATATAGGAGGTGTTTTCTTGATGTGTCGGTGTAGCCAGGATACTTGTAGAACAGCAGGAACGATCAGATCACCTCGGAAAAAAACCTGACGTTTGGCCTGGACTTGATCTGAGGACCTCTTGGTCTGCAGTCCACGACGCTATCCACTGTGCTATTGCCTCCCCCTACATACTGGAACTGCTGTGTTAGAGTTGAGGATTACCCTCTCATGTGCAGTATGTCTGTCATGCATGCATGTATTTAAGCCTTTGAAATTATATTAGGGATTTTTCTTGTGGATTTTGAGCAGATTCTCTGTTAACATGTATTCCTTGCCTGGTTAACTTTGGAGGAACTGTAGTCTTTTGCCTTGGAATTTACCCATGTGAGGATTACATTTATGACTTGGACGCTTTTAAAGCTATCAGATTTAATTATTTATTTTAATACATGACATGCATGCATGTACAGTAGCCGCGGTTGCAGTGTGCGCGGGCCTATCGTACCACCAGACTTAGCTCTCGCGCCACCAAACTTACCATTAAAATGGACAGAAAACGAAAATTAGGCTCAACTTACCTAAATTTAATACTTGATAGGATAACCACGGCTCTTCTTGACCATCCGAAGTCGTCGTGTCATAGAAATGGTGACAGCTCTCGTATATTCCTCATCCAAATTGTCCCAGAGAAGTTGAATGGCAGCCTGGAGCTTTGGGATACTGTACTTGAGGTGTCGTACTTATGGAGTCCTCTTTTAATCTTTGCCCAAAGATTCTCTATTGGATTCAAGTCAGGAGAATTACTGGGCCAGGGATTAAAATAGGGCACAGCACTGTCTTCTAACCACTCAGCAACATATTTTGCAGTATGGCAAGGGGCACCGTCTTGCATGAAAAAGTTGGCCTTACATTTTTTCATACAATCTGGCAGGTAATCACACAACAGCTCTAGGTAATTGTATCTGTTCATGCGCTGATTTTGGGTAAGAATACTAATTCCCCTACACCAAAGTACGAAAAAGCCTCCACACCATCAACGAATCTGGGTGTTTTACCGTATGACGAGTGTAGCGAGGGTCCAGTGGGTCGCTCCCTTTCCGCTGGTACACGTACTTCCTAGTGTTGTCAGTCACCGTAAATGTAGACTCATCAGTCCACAACACTCTTTTCCACTGTTCATGAGTCCATCACCTATGATTCTTTGCAAATCTCATCCGATTTTTCATGTGGACCTTCGTTAACCATGGTTTTGGTATGGCGCGACATCGGCGGTACCCCAGCACTTTCCGCAAATAATCCTGTACCGTTCTTAGGGCTACCCCAGACAACAAATCAGGATTTCGTTCCTTCAGTTCCCAGGCAGTAAGGCTGGGATTAGCTTCCAGCTGTCGCTTGAGGAGATGTAGGGTCCTATCTGACACCTTCCGCTTCTTCCCGGGCCTTTTCTTATGCGTAGGCAGGGGCCCTGGTCCGGTATCTCTTATTTTCTTCGTCCACTTTTGAACTGTTAGTAGTGCTATTCCTGTATTTTCACTGATAGTGCGGTTATTCTTGCCCTCCCATAGCAGTGCACCTATTACAGCAATTTGAGTCAGATAGGGGTGATTGCTTAGGCATGGGTGGCTGTGGGGCACCCAAAAGGGTCGAGTCACAGAGGGAAACACGAGGCAAACTAGGACCTATCACGGACGTACATCCAGCTCACGGGGGTCAGACACACACTGAGGGGTCCAGCAGACGTGCGTTGGGTCTACCAGTGTCCACGAGTTGCCAGATGTTCGAAGTTGCCATATCGTGCAAGATTTAGGGGGGTAGGGAATTTGAAACTATTTCCCGCGGATCAAGTGTGCGCGGGCCCATGTGCGCACATTGCAACCACGCGTACTGTATATAGTAGCTATGTATCAAGATTTTATTATGAAAATATTCCCCCATCAGATGGTACCAACTCTTGAAATGTTGGTTTCTGGCATATTGACTATAACTGGTGTAACATTTTGACACTTTATTAAGGCCTACAAAGTTATTTAATAACTTTAATTGATTAGCCAAGACTATCTGGTAATGTTAATACTCTTTGCATTGATTGTACAGTACAGTAATGTTCATTTATGAGTCATAATAAGTATACACTCATATACATTAATCTGTATCGAACCAAAATGAGATCATACTTCAGAGTTTGGCTTTAAAAGTTCAATAACTCATATGCGTGTATATTTAGAGTGGTTTGCGATTGTACACCATATTCTAATGACCATCATCATTTGATTCTCTGGTGATCTATTCTTCCAGCTTAGGCCTCTCAACATAATATTGTACCCTATCTGAAGTAAGGTCTTGGATATTAACACCTTGATCTTTGCATTAGTTTTATAACCATTTTAATCAGAAGATGCCAATTTTGTTATATTTTATTATCGCAGACAATTGTATTAAGCGTAGGAAGGACCTACAGTAAGTATCAAAGGGTTTTAACCCTTTGAGTACCAGCGACGTGTGTTATTGTTTATTCTAGCTATATTTAGGCGATATTATGCAGCTTGGGAAGGATCTGTGATAGTAAAAAGGGTTAAGTGATATAGTTTGTTGCCTTATTTTCGCTCGAGATCCTTCCTAAGCGGAATAAAATCGTCTAGTAGCTGCCAGAATAGGATGAAAACGATGTATCTGGTACTGTATAGGATTAACAAGCTCAACTAACTCTGATATGATATTCCAAAGTTGAATGAGAGTATTAGAAGGTAGCTAATATAAAACACAAATTGGCATTATCTAATTGAAAGCGTTAATGATAAATATTAGTCATAGACATTTATACCAGGTTTATACTGTACTGTATATTGTAGTACTGTAATACCTTTTATTCTACAATAGAGATGTTTATCAGAGCTTTTAATTATAAAAATGTGCTGTTCAGTACCATCATTATAAAGCCTGTATAGGACTGTATTGCACCAATATGCTTAGTTGCTTATTTACCTTACAGAAATTTATGTACTTTAAATAAAGAAATTCTTAGTAAACAATATTCTCCTTTTCCTATATCAGTTAATCACTGGGTACCTATGCTGTGGCGGCGTATAGCTGCACTCGCCCTTTGACGCTACTCCTGGGAGTCTCCCCAGACGAGGTCCCAGGCAGGCTGTAACACAATTCATCCCAGGCATTTCTGGACATGATCACTTGCCTTGACCCACTCTTAAATCTATTGATCTTCCTCTAGGCCTTCTCCACTCAGGGCTGTCACCCAACAAGACCACCGCATGAACAAGGTCAACTACATGGAGGTGAGCCACACATAGCCAAAGTTAGCATTCACAAACTAGACAACTAGTGTCTCTAATCAACTTCAGACAGTAGACATTTGTTTATTATGTGGTTATACATACAGTTCTGATGAGTGATAATGAATGGGAGTTGCAGGGTCTGGTAAATGAGTTTGGAACAGTGTGCGAAAAACGGAATTTAAAGGTAAATGCAAGGAAGAGCAAGGTTATGGTCTTCGAAAGGGGTGAAGTCACAGAGTGTGAGGTGAAGCTGAATGGTCAGGCTATGGAGATTGTCAGCTCTTTTAAGTATCTGGGCAGTGTGTTGAGTAAAGATGGGACTGTGGATGAGGAGGTGCGGGAGAGGGTGCAACAGGGGAAGAGGGTTGTAGAAACGTTGAAAGCAGTAACAAGAAATAGGGTGGTCAGTATGGAAGTGAAGAAGTCCTTGCATGACAGTGTGGTAATCCCGACACTAACTTACGGAAGCGAAGCATGGACGTTCGGGAAGAGATTCAGATCAAGAGTGAGAGCGGTGGAAATGAGTTACTTGAGAAGTGCGTGCGGAGTTACATGGAGGGATAGACAGACGAATGAGGAAGTAAGAAGGAGGTGTGGTGTGGAGGTAGATGTGCTTGAAAGTGTGAAAAAGAACAACTTGAGATGGTTCGGCCATATGGAACGTATGGAAAGTGAGAGATTGACTAAGAGGATGTACGAGAGCGAGGTGGAATGACAGAGAGGGAGAGGTGGAAGGATGGAGTGAGGAAGTATATGAATGAAGGCGGTGCTGGTTGGGAGGAGGGGAGTCGACTGACTGGGGACAGAGGTGCATGGGGGCGGTTCGTTCGTGGCCACCCCTTCGGGGATCACGGCGTCAGGCAATAGATAGATAGATAGATCCATGATCCTGCGAAGATGATAAAGGAATTGATGCATGTCTCCAAAGCACTTGAGTGTCCTGGGTTAAGCCCTCTTCTCCTTGTTATGGTTCTGGAGGCACTGTCTGGATATTTTAGAACTGGAATTCCTTGGGAATTGCTATATGCAGATGACCTAGTACTTATAGCAGATAATGTGCAGAATGCCGAGGCCAAGTTCAGAAGATGGAGAGAGGGCATGGCAAGTAAAGGAATAAGAGTTAAAATATATAAACCCAAGGTTTTGCACAGAAGATTGGGGCTTGGAAATGTAGAAAAAAGTGGTATACAGTATACCCATGTGCAGTATGCAGGAAAGGGATGGGCGCAAACTCAATTCAGTGTAGCATCTCCCGTTGCTGGGTACATCATGGGAAGAAACGCTGTACTGTATTAGAATGTATGGACCTTTGCCGAGGAAGAAGTCAGAAATTGAGAAATTTGTATGTATAGTATGCAAAGGTGAGATTGTGTTAATTTTGGCAATGAGTTGCTGTAGATGGTGGACAAGTTTTGCTACTTAGGAGATACCATCTCTGCTGGTAGCGGGGCCGAGGCTACTTTTATTGCCAGATTAGATGCGGCTGGGGAAAGTTCAGGGAACTGCTGCAATTAACCCTCTCCGACATATGACACGATTTTGAGCCTATGAGGGATACTTTAAAGCCTTTATTACAATCAGGGGTATTTAGAAACCTATAGTTTAGTTACTTCAACCTCTGCAGTTGTCTTTGAGTTAGCTGTGGGCAGAAAACTAATTTTGGAGAGGTAATTATAAGAGTGAGAGAACTATTTCTTATTGCTAATCTGGCAACCTCTGTGTCATATGTGCGTGAAAGGGTTAATAAACCTCTCACCTTGAAGGAAATGTGTACACTTCATGTATCAAAAGCACAATTACATATGCTTCAGAAACGTAGCCGGTCTAAGTGGATGATATCAACAGAATAGAACAGTAACGAGATGAAAATGGTGAGATGGATAAGTTGGGCCAAACTGGTAGGATATCTTTTGAAGAGCTGAGGACACAGTTAGGTATCTAGAGTATCAATGATGAGATGTTTACTAGCAGGCTTGGATGGTTTGGGCATGTGGAGAGGATGGATTAACTACGGTAACTTGGGTGAAAAGATACAAGTCCATAAACGTGGAGGGAAGTACACCAAGGGGCAGACTAAGAAAGATGTGGGAGCATACCTTACAGTCTGATCTTTAATTTAAAAACCTGACAAGTGAGGCAGTTCTGAACATGGCTGTTTGGAGCGCCGCTATAAGCACATGAGACCAGAACCGCACTTCGTGTGGGAGGACTCCGCCTTTAAATGTATGTGAATGTATGTATTGCCGCCATATTATTTAACTCTCGCTTTAAGTGGTTTCCTAAACCTACAAACAAAATAATCAGAAACAAATAGTGATCTTTCTGAAATTGAATGGGATTCTTTCTTTTATCACAAATTAACACTTGGTTATTTCATCTTCGTTCGATATAGGGTTGGTAGCACCCTTCACACATGTTATAAAATATGGGGGTTAGTGTCTAGCTGTCTAATAGCCCTTAACTTATACAATACTTCTTGTTTTGAATCGTAAAAAGTGTCCCGAGTTACTGGCCGCCCCTGGCTAAAGCTTTTTTGTCACTTAAGCTAAATATTTCTGCGCTGTTTATCTCTCCCCTAATTATACGGAGTATCCAAAATTGGGCTTTAATACTAAGACAGCATACGGACCGGATGGTGTTCCTCCTGCTGTACTCAAAAACTGTTTTTCCGTGTGTAGGCACACTCTTCGCCTTTGTCTTTCCTTTTAACGTCTGTCTTTCTTGATGGAAGTTTTCCCTTATTCAACCTGTCCCAAAGAAGGGTGACCGTTCTAGACCTTCAAACTATCAGCCAATTGCTCTCATTTCTTATATCTCTCAAGTCTTTTAACCTATTCTCATTGCTAAATTTCTTAAGCATTTGTCTTCCCATAATCTACTTTGAGATTGCCAGTATGGTTCCCTTAACCTCTCGGCTGCGCATGGGGGGTATGAGACACCACACGCCTGTGCGCACGTATTTGAGCTGTTCCCATCACTAACATCGTTATTTTACCATAAATATTGTTAATACTTATTCATATGTGCCTATTTTACCATTAATATGAAGATATTAACCAGTTACAACAATAAAACAAGTGGAAACAGTGTTTGGCTGGTCAAAATCGCGAAATGAAAGAGAGAGTGTGTGTGAGTGAGTGTGAGCCAACCTTCCACTCACGAACTTTGAGACACTGGAGGTACAGTTCCGGACAGATCAAACAGCAACACCCCGTCCACCAGCTGTGTGGTGTGGGGCTCTGCGGATTTGATAACACTGGCAGGAAGTGGGAGGGATGTGGGTGGATGATGAGGGGAGGGATGTGAGGGGTTTAGGGGGGAGTGTGGGAGGGTGAAGAGGCAGTAATCATGGTATGGCTGGTGGGAGGGGGCAAACGAGTGACGGGGTAGGGAAGAACAGAGTGACAAGCAAATTTTCCTATAGAACAAGCTACTCCCACAGGATTTTAAATTACACACACCTACAATATCACTGTATGCTACTATGTCCTAACATGGTTAGGACATAGTTGTCCTCCCACCAGCCACACCATGATTGCTGCCTCTTCACCCTCCCAATTCCCCCCTAAACCCCCCACATCCCTCCCACCTCCTGCCAGTGTTACCAAATCCGCAGAGCCCCTCACCACATAGCGGGTGGACGAGGTGTTGCTGTTTCATCTGACCGGAACTGTACCTCTCAATGCTCTTCCTGACTTCTCCCCTAATTCCCACGCTTGGTAACACTGATGACAACGCCCTGCTAGCAACTCGCTAATGTTAGCACGAAAATAGACCACAGAATAAGGGAATAACAGGGAAAATAGGTGATAATTGAAGGAAGGGGGGGGGGGGGGAGGAGGGGATGTGGAGGAGTGATATTTGGCATGGCCCAGGGGCAATAAAAAAAAAGGGTTCAAGTTTTTTTGGGGTGTTTTAAATGGATTTTTTTAGGCCCAGGATCTTAAGTCTTCCCGCAGTCGCCCGGGGAAACTCTTAAGAGTCTTCCCGCAGCTCCTGGGTTAAGGGCCGCTCTACTGGTGATCTTTCTTATCTTACTAACTCTTATTCATCCTCCTTTTGGGACTTCGGTGAGACTTTTCTATTGTGCTAGACATATCGAAAGTTCGATAAAGTTTAGCACAAATCTCTTAATTTTTAATTTATCCTCTTTCAGTTTCTATCCCACCATCTGGGCCTTTATCTCTAATTTCTCTTCTGGCCGTCCCATAGCTGCGGTTGTGGACGGCCATTGACCTTTCAGTATTTTTGGTGTTTAAATTTCTCCTGACCTTTTTTTTTTTTTTGGAAAGATAGTACTGTATTACCACTCTTGCTAAAAACAGCTTCCCAGAAGTCAAGTGTGCTCAACCATCTCCGTGGTTTCTGCACCCCTGCACAGCTTATTGCTCTATATTGGGGCACAGTCCGTCCATGTATAGAGTATTGTCCACATGTGTGGGGAGGTTCCACCTATACCGCACTTCTTCAAAGGGTAGAGTCAAAAGCATTTCGTCTCATCTCGCTAATTCCCTACAATCTCTCTCTAAACGCCACATGTTCCATCTCAAACTTTTCTACCGCTATTACAATATTCAGTGTTCTTCAGTGCTTTCTCAGTGTATACCTCCTCCCTTGCGTAGAGTGGGGAGCACCCACCTTTCAACAGTACAGAGAGCAGCTACGAGGATGATCCCAGGTTTGGAAAATTTGGAGTACCAAGAGAGGCTCGAGAGATTGAATCTACCTACACTGGAACAGAGAAGGAAACGAGGACAGCAAATTCAGATATACAAATGTGTTAGAGCTATTGACAAAATCGACCAAGAAAACTTCATAGAGAGGGATGGAGGTGAGAGAACAAGAGGTCACAGCTACAAACTAAAAGTGCTTAATAGTAAATCTGATCTGAAAAGTAAAAGATTTCCTACCAACTCGATTAGTGGGTGGAACAAATTGCCAGCCGAAGTAGTGTCTGCACCATCAGTGCATAGTTTCAAAGCACGGTATGACAAACATATCTTAGGAGGCGGGAATTAACGAGCATGCTCACTCCCGCAAATACAACTAGTGTAAGTACACTCCCAGCCCTATTCTGTCCTACTCTCTAACCCAAGACTGAACCGATGTTCCCAGTCTTTCTTCTACTCGACAAGTAAGTTTTCGAACTCTCCTTCAGTGTCTTTTCCTCATCTTGATCTCATATCTACCACTCATAATCCAATACATTCCTACGCAGATGACTCAACACTCCACAGTTCCTTCACATTTACCAATTCTTTCACCCAACCCGATCTTATAAATTCAAAAATAAACACTGCAATTTCTCTGAACCAGGACCTTTCTAGAATTAATGGATGGGGACAAAAGAATCTAGTTTCCTTTAATGCACAGAAAACCAAATACATTCAATTTTCTAACCGACAGAATCTCACCGACTCCCATATATTTTTTAATGATGTAAATATTCCCACTTCCCCTAGTATTGACATTCTCGGTGTAACATTAACTACTAACTTGAGCTGGACACATTATGTTAGAAGCATTGCTAAGAATGCCTCTAAAAAACTGGGACTCCTGTACAGAGTTCGAGAATTCTTCACTGACGAGCAGTTGGCCGTGATATATATAAGTCATGTGCGTTCTCAGATGGATTACTGTTCACCTCTGTGGGGTGGAAGTGGAGTGGTTGCATTGAGGCAGTTGGACAAAATTCAAAATAAAGCTATTAGATTAATCAATAACCCTGCAATCACACAGGACCTTCCTACATTATCCATACGAAGAAACGTTGCATCCCTTGCATTATTCTACAGATATTTTCACAGCAATTGTTCTGAGGAACTTGCTTCAATTGTGCCGCCTCTCCACATCTTTCCCCGTAGAACTAGGGCAGCTGAGAGCGCCCATGAATTTACACTTTCTCCTCCACAATGCAGAACTTCTGCTTATCAGAATTCATTTATCCCCAGAGCTACTACTCTTTGGAATTCACTTCCCTCTAATTGCTTTCCACAAATTTACAATCTACAAATGTTTAAATCCAGTTGTTACAAACATTTTATGAATGGAGGATGCCTTTAGGCACATGGACCTTTTTTTTTTATCTGTGTTTTTCCTTCCTCCGTTCATTGTCTCTTTTAAAACAAAAAAAAAAACAAAAAAAAAAATCTTATGACTTTTGGTGTTCCACCTAGAACTCCTACTACATCTCTTCACATAGAACTGCACTGGCTGCCAGTAAGAGCAAGAATAGAATTAAGTTGTGTTTGGTGACTTTTAAGGTTCTCAAATTTGGTGAGCCTAGGTACCTTGCGGAGCTGCTCAGGCGCCCACCGGCACACCATGGTGTAGTTGTGCGTCATGACAATGACCCTTTTCGTCTTTATGAACCAAGGGCTTTCCAGCAGTCTTCTTTCTTTGAGAGGTCATTCTCCTACATGGCTCCGAGGTTGTATAACAGGTTGCCGCTGTCCATGAGACAACTGAGTTCTGTTGAATGCTTCAAGAGACAACTTAAGACTTTTCTCTTTGAGAGAAGCTATGATCTTGAGAGAGGTGTCATGACAGATGGCTATAGAGTTTAGGCTATTTTGCCACTGCTAGTGATTGTTAAATGTGTGTTGTATATAAGCCTTCTTTTGATGCATTGATTTTCTTCTTTTTTCTTTCTCTTTCCGAGCGCTAGTGAATTCTTCGGAAAAATTGGCGCTTATGAGAAATAAGTAACATCTATCTATCTATCTATCTATTGCCTGACGCCGTGATCCCCGAAGGGGTGGCCACGAACGAACCGCCCCCATGCACCTCTGTCCCCAGTCAGTCGACGCCCCTCCCCCCCAACCAGCACCGCCTTCGTTCATGTAGTTCCTCACTCCATCCTTCCACCTCATAATTCGGTCTACCTCTCCCCCTCTGTCCCTCCACCTCGCTCTCGTACACCCTCTTAGTCATTCTCTCGCTTTCCATACGTTCCATATGGCCGAACCATCTCAAGTGGTTCCTTTTCACACTTTCCAGCACATCTACCTCCACACCACACCTCCTTCTTACTTCCTCATTAGTCTGTCTATCCCTCCATGTAACTCCGCACGCACTCTTTAAGTAATTCATTTCCACTGCTCTCACTCTTGGTCTGAGTCTCTCAACCAACGTCCATGCTTCGCTTCCGTAAGTCAGTGTCGGGATTACCACACTGTCATGCAAGGACTTCTTCACTTCCATACTGACCACCCTATTTCTTGTTACTGCTTTTAGCATTCCTACAACCCTCTTCCCCTGTTGTACCCTCTCCCGCACCTCTTCATCCATAGTCCCATCTTTACTCAACACACTGCCCAGATACTTAAAAGAGTTGACGATCTCCATAGCCTGACCGTTCAGCTTCACCTCACACTCTGTGACTTCACCCCTTTCGAAGACCATAACCTTGCTCTTCCCCGTATTTACCTTCAAATTCCGTTTTTTGCACACTGTTCCAAACTCATTTACCAGACCCTGCAACTCCCATTCATTATCACTTATCAGAACTGTATCATCCGCAAACAGCAGTATAGGTAGCTTCCACTCAATTCCCTCCCATTTCAGCGATACACCAACATCCACTGCTCTTGATAGTATTTCTTTCAAAACTCCATCCATATATACAGTAAACAACCACGGGGACATCACACACCCCTGTTTCAAACCAACATTCAGGTCAAAGAACTCGCTCTGCTCACTCTCCACACGTACTGCCGCCTTTGCACCCTCATACATGCTCTTCACTGCTTTCAGCAACTTGCCCTCTACTCCGTATATTCTAAGTACTTTCCACAAACCTTCTCTATCCACTCTGTCATAGGCCTTCTCCAAGTCCATAAAGGCAACATACACCTTTTGTTTCTTCTCCAGATACTTCTCCACAACACAATTCAGGGTAAAAATCTGATCTACACATCCTCTTCCCTTCCTAAAACCTCCCTGCTCGTCGCCTATCCATTTCTCCGTTCTCACTCTCACTCTCTCAATCACTACCCTACTGTATACCTTCCCTACTACGCTTAGAAGACATATTCCTCGGTGGTTACCACACACTCCTCTTTCCCCTTTGCCCTTATATAGGGGGACTATTATGCCAGTCTTCCAGTCATCGGGTGCACTCCCCTTCTCCCATGCTAGTTTGCACATTTTCCATACCCATTCTATCACTATCTCACCACCATACCTCAACATTTCCCCACACACTCCATCTGTTCCTGGTGCTTTCCCCAACTTCACTCTTTTCATGGCTTCCCACACTTCTGACCTCCTGATCCCCACCTCCTCCTCCACTACTTCTCTTCTTCTCCCTCCCATACCATATCCAGCTATGTTTGCTGGCTCTTCATTCCTTTCATTTAGCAACTCGCTGAAGTACTCCCTCCATCTTTCAACTCTCTCTTGCTTCTCGGCTAGCATTCTCCCATTCTTATCTTTCACACCCTTACTGTTTCCCTTGCTACCTTCCCTAACTTTCTTGACTTCTTTCCAGAACAGTTTCTTACTCTCCCTCCATTTTACACTCAGATTCCTTCCAAATTCCTCATCTACTCTTCTCTTACTTTCCTTCACTACTCTCTTCACCACCCTCTTACTCTCCACGTACATGTAAGTACGTGCTTATTATTATTATTATTAAACTACTTCAAGCCCCGTATGTCCAGACATTTTGAATTTGGCTGTCACTCAACTCTAGGGGAGAGACTTGCTACAGGCAGCTTTGCCTTTTGTCTCCTTCATTTACATAGAAAAATATATAAATAAACTTGGTGCAGCTCCTCCCACGTTCACGAACTCGCTATTGAAAAATATATTAACGGTGCAGCTCCCTCCACATTCACGGACTTGCATCTTTTCACCCAGTCTAGTTCATCAATCCAATCTACATGCCCTAACCATCCAAGCCTGATTGTATGCATCTGTCAGATACTATTGCTCTTCACTAGATACCCATTCTTGCAGTTTGGCCCAGCCACAATTCTGAAGCAAAGGTCATTGTGCTTCTAGAACATGAAGCATACACCTTTCCCTTCAATGGGAGTGCGAGGCTTCTCTTGGGAGAATTGGCAGCAGTTCTGAACTTTGCCCAGCCACGACTAATTCTGGCAATAGTAGCAGCCTCAGCCCCACAATGGTATCTCCCAAATTGTAAAGCCCCGTCCACAAGATCGAGCAGTGTCTGGCAGGCTGTGCCCCCTCACTGGGTAAAGTCTGTCGGACACGCTTGTGTTGTTGTCCACACGGCCGTGACTGGCCAGTCAAAGTCTGTCTGTGGTCAGACAAGGTGATCGGCAGGGCAGTTAAAGAGAGATGTAAAGTGTTGTGTAGTATAATAATTGCTATGTTGCAAAAGAGAAAAGAAAAGAAAGGTACAGTACTGTATTTGAAGATATATAATCTATTTCATCAGCTTCCTATTTCTTATAATATAATTATCCAAAAATCTAAATTACGTGGGAATGGGCTATACTTTAACCCCCTCAGACAGGATATATTAACTTACTTACGGGTTGGCAGACCGCCCGGTATTTCCCCCACAACAGTCTTTCTCACACTGAGGGACCGTTAGGAGTCGGAGGAATTTTGGGTTGCCATCAATCGACAGATTATGATCTAACTTACCGAGCTCAAAATTACGCAGAAGCGGCATATAACTTATTATTGAGCTATTTCACTAGGTTCATATGACGCGGTAGCATCATTTGATAGTTTTGGGCAGAACCAACATATGACGTGGTAGCGTCATATGAGACGGAGAGGATTAATATGAAATGAACGTCAACATGATAAAAAACGCAACACATTTGAAAAGATCATATACCGGTACCATTAAAAGAGTTAACTCTCAAAATACCGTAAGTTAGAGCTGCAATTACACACACACTCTCTCTCTGATGCGGTCTTATATTTACGTAATGCACTGATAAGCTCAGGGGTGTAAAGGTAATTAAGTACATTTACTCAAGTACAGTACTTAAGTATATTTTTCAGTATCTACTTTTTAAAAAGTAATTTTTTGTCCAGTACTTTTACTCTAACTTGAGTAGTATTTAGAAAAATTACTTGTACTTTTACTCCACTACATTTCTATACTTCTTTTAATTTAGTAGAGTACAATTTCAGCAAATTTCCTAAATATTCTTCCCAATAGATTTGAAATTCCAGGTAGCATTTTCCATGGACATTCCCCTGAATGTAGGTGTGACATTCCTTAGCTAGTTCAAAGGTCACCACTATATTTATATGGTGCTGAGAGCCATCCCCTCTCCCCCACAACATCCTAATGACTCCCTTTGTACCACCTGATTCCAAAGGCTTAACACCTTACACTTTCCACCCTGACTCAACATGATCATTTTACTAGACCCTCATCTATATTTATTTGAACGGTAATACATTTTTGAATTTCATGTAACGAAGCTAACCAGAATTGTTAAACTAGCATTAGCAATTTAGAATAATCCTTCAAAGAATAAATGTATTGTCCGTTGTTGATAAAATTAAGATTATATAAATATACGATAATATAAATTATGCTATTCCGTTAAAAAAAATGATTGCAAACTATGGCTTTGAAATAGCCACTCCTCACAATCTGAAGAAATAGAGAGTTGAAATTATATAACGAACACATAAGCAAACCATCGAGAGTAAAACTAAATTTAGGGAAATCCCCAAGTATAAATGTATGCCTGTACAAAGTCCCTCGTACAGAGCTACCTGCATAGTGTCATACTGTAATATTATTTATTGTTATTTACCAACTACAATATATTCTAGCCTGATATAATCTAACTTGTCATATTTTCATTTCCCAAACCTTATACCTAATCGCACTTGTTTAATCCAGCATAATCATAATTAACCCAGTTTAATATCTATTCTGTTATGGTCTTGCACTAATTGAACCTAAACTTAGTTGCAGCTTTTACCGAGTTGAATATATTCTAAGGAGATATTATACCGAATCAAAGCACTTTCTGTCATATAATCAGAATATCTTCAATTAGATATGCATAATGAATGTTTTTTCTTTATGTGCTTGGTTCTATTTTTTCTTCAGAATGTTATAAATAGCACTGATTATATCGACTCGTCCGTATACCTTGCAAGTTTTACATTATAAGAAGTGTGTGATTGTAAGATAACAAGAGGGGGAACAAAGTCAAGGTTCCTGTAATAGTTAACTTAGTTTTCGTTCATGTTTCACATTACATTACATTAATGAAGTCAACACACCAGGCGACAAAGGCCATATGGCACGAAACAGGTAAAGACGGGAAGGAAGTTAACTAAATATCATCGAGAACTCGAACATGATGAAGGAAGGACATAATACGGGAGATAGAAAACGAGGGAGATTCAGAAAGAAAATCTGCAAGACATGGCGGCCGGCGGAGGAAAGCCAGAAAAGGGAAGAAACGCGTGCGGGCAACGGAAAATAAGGGGCAATCGAGGAAAAGATGGGAGACAGAAAGCTGAACGGTACAGCGCGAGCAAAGAGTCGGAGGAGAACGGGACATTAAAAACGAATGGGTAAGTCTGGTGTGGCCAATGCGGAGATGGGCCAAAGCCGTCTCCCATCGGCGATTACGGTGGGAGGGATCAGACCACCCAGAAACGGACGGTTTGACAGAACGAAGTTTATTAACGGAGAGAGCGGACCACTGAGTCTGCCACCTCGACCAAAGAAACCTGGACAAGGCAGGGAAGAAATCAGAGGCCGGGACAGCAAGTGAGGAGCGGGTACCCCGCACGGCAGCAGAACGAGCAAGGCAATCAACCCGCTCATTACCGCAAACGCCAACGTGACTGGGAACCCAGCAAAAACGAACAAGCTTTTTGCGGACGGAAAGGCGGAAAAGCCATTCCTGAATGGAAAGAACTAAAGGGTGTAGAGCAGGGGAGGACTGTAAGAGAAGTAGAGCACTGAGAGAATCAGAGAACAAAGTAAAGGACGAGGAGGGGAAGGAACACATAAAACGGAGGGCAATAAAAATAGCATAAAGTTCAGCAGTTAATATACTGGCAACGGGAGGTAAAGAATATTGATACGAGCAAGTGGGAAAAAGGACGGCAAACCCCACGCCTACCGACGTCTTGGAGCCATCAGTAAACACAGGAGTGGTTGCAGCGTGAAGAGAGAGGTGATCTAAGAAACGAGACCGAAGAACGAGGGGAGAAGTAGAGGACTTGGAACAAGGAAGGATGGAAGGGCAAACCGAAGGACGAGGGAAAAGCCAGGGGGGAAAAGAGCAAAAGCGGAAAGGGAGGACGTTAGAAACAGGGAAAGAGCACGATGCGAGCAGCGAGAGCATGCGGACAGAAAACGGAGAACCAAGACGGGGGTGAGACGAAAAAGTAGCAACGACCGAAGGGGGAAGGGAAAGATGTGAAGATGGGAATTGTTGAAGGCGAGCGTAAGAACGAAGGGACAGGAGAGCCCGACGGCGATAAAGAGAAGGGAAACCAGACTCAGCATAGAGGCTTTCAACAGGAGAGGAACGAAAAGCACCAAGGGCAAGACGAAGACCAGAGTGATGAACAGAATCAAGAGCATGGAGAACAGAATCAGAGGCTGAAGAGTAAACTTGACAGCCATAATCCAACTTAGAGAGGACAAGAACCGTATGAAGCCGAAGAAGAAGCGCTCGATCAGCACCCCAAGTGAGGTGGGACAAGGACTGAAGAAGGCGGAGGCGGAGTAAGGCAGCAACCTTGAGAGAAGAAACATGAGCGGACCAATTAAGACGAGAATCAAAAGTAAGACCCAAAAAAGTAGTAGAGGAACGATAAGGGAGGGCAGTACCATAAAGAGTAAGAGGAGGATGAGGAATAGAATGGCAACGAGTAAAGGACATCGCGCAGGATTTGGAGGTGGAAAAACGGAACCCGTGGCGGGTTGCCCATGAAGAAACAGCCAGAATAGCGGATTGGATAAAAAGACGTAAAGCAGCAATATCTGAGTCGGCTGCGTAAATCGCAAAGTCGTCGACATACAAGGAAGACCGAACCCCGACAGGAAGAGAAGACACGATACCGTTGATAGCAATGAGAAAAAGGACGGTACTCAGGACACAACCCTGAGGGACACCTTCCAACTGAGGGTAAAGACGAGACAAGTGGGAAGCGACTCTGACACGAAAGGACCGAGAAGAAAGAAAATTCTGAATAAAGACTCCTAGATTACCGTAAATGCCACAAGAACGGAGCTGACGCAAAATGTGGTACTTCCAGGTAGAATCATAGGCCTTTTCGAGATCGAAAAAAACAGCAATGACAGTTTGACGACGAGCAAAAGCCATCCTGATATAAGAATCCAAGCGAAGGAGGGGGTCAAGCGTACTACGAGCACGTCTGAACCCGAACTGGGAAGAAGACAACAAATGGCGCGACTCAAGAATCCACATGAGACGAGCGTTAATCATACGTTCAAAGAGTTTACACAGGCAACTGGTAAGGACAATAGGGCGATAGTCCTGTGGGGAGAACCCAGACTTGCCAGGTTTAAGAAAAGGTATGGTCAGGGCAGTACTCCAAGAGGGAGGGAAAACACCAGAAGACCAAATCTTGTTATAGAGAGCTAACAAGAAGACCAGAGCTTGCGAAGAAAGATGTTTGAGCAGGAGATAATGGATACCATCAGGACCCTCAGAAGTGTTCTTACAGGCACGGAGAGCGGTGCGTAACTCAGTTGAGGAAAAAGGAGCATTATAGGATTCGTCAGAGGAAAGACTAAAAGTAATTGGAGTACTTTCCGCAACGACTTTAAGCGAGTGAAACTCAGCAGAGAGGTGAGAACCACTGCTAACGGAGCTAAAGTACGAGCCCAATCGATCAGCAATTGTTTCGGAGTCTGCCACAGAAACACCATCAATGCGGAGGACTGGAGCACGGAAGGGAAGATGTTTACCAGAGATCTTACGAATACGTTTCCAAACCGAAGCGACAGGAGTGCGAGACGTAATAGAAGAAACATAGGACTCCCAACTCCGGCGTTTAGCGGCTTTGGTAGTACGACGGAAAAGAGCAGACGCACGGCGAAAGAGAAAAAATGACTCCTGAGAAGCAGGGGTGAGACGCTTACGGCGAAAACTTTTCCAAGCCGCCCGTTTAACCCGGAGGGCCCTGGAACACTCAGGAGACCACCAAGGGACGCATTTAGACGAGAAAGGGCGAGACGTCCGGGGAATGGATGGCAAAGCAGCACCGAAAACCAGATCCAGAAAAAACGAGAGCATGACACGGACCGACGAGAAAGGAGGAGGAAGCAAAGAAGGAACAGTAAGGGAAGCGAAAGAAGACCAGTCCGCCCGCTGGAAGCACCAACGAGGGGAGTTAGGAGTAGGAGAGTAGGTAGTCAGAGAAAGGAGAATGGGAAAATGGTCGGAATTGTGAGAATTCTCGAGAACTGACCAATGAAAATCAAGGGAAACTGAAGGGGAACACAGGGAAAGATCGATACAGGAAAACGTACGAGTCCGAGCATCAAAATGAGTAGGAGTACCAGAATTAAGGATAAAAAGATTACGGGCCGAGAGAAAAGGTTCAAGCCGACGACCCCGGGGCGAAATAACATTGTCACCCCACAAGGTGTGCCGACCATTAAAATCACCAAGGACTAAGAATGGAGTGGGCAACTTAGATAAAATCCCGGAGAATTCGGAAAAATCGATGGGAAGAGAAGGCGACAAATATACAGAAACCACTGTCAACCAGCGGTCAAGATAGACTCTAGCAAAGGTGCAAGGGAAATGAGTAGAAAAGGACAGCTCTTCAAAAGGGACAGAACGATGAATAAGAAGACAAGTACTGTATCATGGAGAGAGTGGGGAGAACTATAAAAAGAGTAATGAGGAAAGGGAACAGGAGAAGAGAAAAGACGAGTCTCCTGAAGACAAACGACCTTAGGGGAGTGAAGAGAAAGAAGAAAACTTAAGTCAATCCTTTGAGCATTAAGACTACGAAGATTCCACTGCAAAATGGACATAAATAAAGAAAAAGAAAAAAGAAACTAAGAGGAGACTAAAGGACGAAAAAACAACAAAAACAGACAAAAGAAAACCATAAAAGGAGGCAAAAGCCACCGAAAATAAGAACGCACAGAAAAAGAGGAAGGACACACATAGAAGGAAAGAAATATACACAAATAACAATAAAGGAAAACACACACACTTATGTACAACTAAGAAAAGGTGAATGAGGATAACGTGGAGAAGTAAAAGGAGGCAAAAGCCAACAAAAAAAGAAAGGGAAGAATACACACTTATGCACAACAATGAAAAGTCGGATGGGCGAAAAAAAAATTAAAGACAAAAAAGAATAAAAAGAAAACGCGTACAAGAGGGAAGAAAAGACGAACACTATATACAACATATTTACAAAATACAGGTAACACCGTGGGTGGAAAATATAGCCAAGAGAGGCTAACGATGGGAAATAAGAGCAGGAATTGGAGAAGACGTTGAAGGGGAAGACTGGAAACCGGGGGGCATAGGGAGGTCTAACAGAGAAAGAGGAGAGGAAGGAGGAGGGCCGGAAGAGGGAGGAAGGACGGACGGCGGGTGGGAAGAGAAGAAGGGGGTAAGGGCAGGAGAAGGAAGAGGGGGAGGGTCAGGAGGAGGAAGAGGAGGAGGGCCCGGAGGAAGGCCAGAAGGGGGAGTGGAGGAAGAGGACGGGGCAGGGGAAGGCGGGAGAGGGGAAGGCGGGAGAGGGGTAGGGGGGAGAGAAGAGGGGGTAGGATGAACTTCGGCGTGAACAGGAGAAGGTGGTGGGTGGGAAGAACGGATAAATTCGTCAATCTGAGGTAGGGTTTCGTAGGAGAAATCTAGGGATGCAGGGACGGGAGGAGGAGGAGACTGGACGGAGAGAGGAGAAAGGGAAACAGAAGGAGAAGGAGGCGACTTCTTCTTCTTCTCGCAGGGACTGGAGCACCGCACATCACGGAGACCACCCTTACGTTTAAAAGAGGAAGCGGGCGAGGAAGAACGGAGCACAGGAGCCCGTTTGGTAGAGGAGAAGGGAAGTTTAGAGCGAGGAGGAGATTTGGGGCGACTAGAAGAGGAAGATGACGGAGAACGGGGGGGAGGCTTGGAACGGTGAGAGCGTGGAGGGAGACTAGAAGAGGAGGAACAAGGAAGAGAGCAAGAGGAAGGGGCAGAAGTAGGAGAAGGACTGAGAACAGAGAAAGTGTTAGACAAAGGGACAGAAAAGGAAGAGACGGAAGGACGAACGGAGGAGACTGAAGAGGAGGAAGGAGAAAATCCAGGAGAAGCACCGGTAGAAGGAAGGGAGGCAGATGACGAAACTGGTGCGACCGGGGGGACGGAGGGAGCGGAGGCGGTGGAAGGAACCGAGGAACCAGAAAAAGGGGGGGGCGGGGCAGAGGGAGGCAAAGAAGAGGAGGGAGGAGACAGAGTCTTGGAAAACGACTGAGGGGTGAAGCCCAAGCGACGAGCCTCTTGGCGGGCTGCGGTGAGCGTAAGGCCGTGTCTCGCTTTGAGGACAGCAACCTCAGACTCGAACAGATGAACGGGGCAAAGCTTAGAGTCGGCCGAATGAGACCCGCGGCAATTAAGGCAGAACTGGGACGTTGACTGACATCCGCCAACGGCATGTCCGGACTGCGCACAGCGCGGGCAGAGTGGGCACTCAGCGGCTGTACGGCAGAACTTAGCCGGGTGGCCGAAACGCCAGCAGCTGCGACACTGGAGTGGACGGGGAAGAGACGCAGTCACGGGGAGGCGAGTACCACCGACAATAACATGGGCAGGAAGGGAAAGTCCATCAAAAGAGATCTTGGCAATGTTAGCGGGATGGCGGCGAAGGTCGCGAGGAGGGATAGTGTAGCACACCACACTAACCACCTTATGGTCTTGAGCGACAACGATGTCCTTAACCCTTCCTTCCCGGATGCCCTCATGTACGCCCATAAAAAAGCATGTAACAGGTACCCGGAAGGCCTCATATGCACCCACGACGTCACAGCCTGTGAGCTTGCTGTGCGAGGCGTCGGTCCGACGCATGTAAACAACAGCCGGCTGGACCGACGCTCCGCATCTCCGGCCACAAGAAGGAGAGCGTCGCTTGTTCTTGTGTGCCTGTATGTTGTTGTTCAGTATCGAAAAGTGGTGTAAAGTGGCTGGTTTGGCCATAAAGTTATCTCCAATGAAATCATCATCACAGCTCACCCAGTTGACTTAGAGAGCTCTACTTAATGCCATTTTACAGGTAAATAACACAGCTAAGCTTGGGGATGCGCGGGAATGCGGGAAGCAGTCTGATTAACGAATATACGGTAGCCTAGCCTAGACGTTTTTCGGCCAAAACACCCGGGTTTCGAGGAATATATATATAATACATAACCGGGGCTGGAGGGTTAACGAGGTCGGCGCAATCCGCGAAAGGACGACCCCCGAGACGGATGGAAGCGGGGATCAGGACAGTCCCTGTACAGGAGTTGAGTCGTTGATCTTTTTGAGCCGGGATGGGGGTGCCAGAACAATCGACGAAAGAGGACATAGCAGTAGCCTGAAGTTCGTTTTGGACGGTAACAAGACGGGAGGCATCATGGCGGGAGTGGAAGGTGACGTCCTTTCCCACCTGTTGAAGGAGACGCAGGTGGAAGAGGAGGTCATCACCGGCTAGAGGCGCAGAAGCAGGGATGGAGAAAAACTTAGTAAAGGAAGGAGGTGCAAAGAGAGAGGACATAGGGAGGACCGAGGAGCGAGGACGAGAAGAGGACGAAACTGGAGAAGAAGAGGAAAGAGAACGAGGGAGGGAGGGCAGAAAAGGGTCGAGGGTGACAAGACTAGAGGGAGAAGAGGAAGAAGAGGAAGACGCAGAAATAACTACAGGAGAGGAGATGAAATCCTGGGTAGTGGAGGGCGGAGAAAGACGTGACGAAGACGGAAGGGTAGGAGAAGGATTCGGAACGGTAATGGACGAGAGGGACGAGCGACGACCGAGGGATAGTTCAGCGGGCCGGTCGAGAGCACCCAAAACCATCCCCGACTCACCGTGCTCCCGCGGTGAACCGGACTGACAGCCAGACAACAGACCCCCAAGTGGCAGGCTGCATGCCACAAGGGGCTCACTCACCGGAACCACTAAAGCAGAAGCCATAAACAGGGAAGAACAGGGAAAAAAGCATAAGTCGTCACCATAACAAGAGAAAAGGGGGTAAAGCATGGAAGAAGATACTGCGGTTACCAGGTGCCCCTGGCAACGAAAGGGAGAAAGACCTCCGCAGGGCCACGAAACCCAGAATGCGGCCAATTGAGATGGGACAGGTCTCGGCTTTGAGCTAGGGACCTTGTACAACCCGGGCATTTGTCCTGCAGCTTTGTCCCATGGAGAACGGGGCCGGCGTAGTCACCTGACACACTCACTGGGAAGAGAGAAGAGAGTCAGAAACCCCAAAGCATCCCTATAGTGCCTATCCTCCAGCAACGAGCCTTGCGAGCCCTCGCCGGCAGCACCTGTCGCCAGGTGGACTCTGCCAACTCAGCAGTGATCAGAGACACCAAGGCGAAGCCCGAAGGAAACTAGAACCTCCGAAGCAGTTAAAGAGAAAGGAAGGAAGCAAACAGGGAAGTCAACCGGAAGGGAAGGGAGGGACGGGACCACAAAAGTTCAAGGGTGGGAGACCGGCCTCGGATGGCAGCCCCAGGAGAAAGCGGAAGAGGGAAAAACGAAAACTAGAAAGGAGAAAGAAAAGGACATGACAAAATTAGTTGGAGGTGATAGGGAGAGCGGCCAAGAACCTTGGCCGCCCCACCTACAAGCCCGGAAGCCCCCAAACGGCGGCAACGAGTCATGTGGCAAGGGGGTCATGTTTCACAGATATATATATATATATATATATATATATATATATATATTTATACAGTATATATATAGGCCTATATATAGTAATAGATTGGGATATTACTTTTTACTTTTGGTACTTACGTAATTCATTCGGTAGATACTTTTTTACTTTAACTTAAGTACATTTCTAGTTGGGAACTTTTACTTTTACTTCAGTACATACTTTTACTTGGACTTAAAGTAAAATCATTAAATACTTTTTACACCCCTGGATCATCATAAGCTTAACCGATGGGTGTGAGTATCCTAGGTTTGAGCAGCGCTGCCGTTTTTCCGCAGATGGTTGGTCCGCAGTTTATAATGTTTTGAAGAAAACGGATATATTGAGGGAGTAACTTACTTAGAATTAGGAGTGCAATGGTTTGTCTATCTGTATGTACGTAAGTATACAGGTCTGTATGAATCTAGGAATGCATGCATTAAATATATATACAGTATATGCATTTGTACAGTCGCCCTAGAAAGTTCTCAGTTTCATAAATTATAATTATGCAATTACAGTATATTTGTTTTTCAAATTGCTGAAGGAAACAGTAGGTTATCGTTATAGATTTCTTGCTTCATCCGGTTTACTCTATATATTACCAAATAATACATAACTTTTTACGTAATAAACCTAAACAAGTTTGTTGGTAATTTGTGAACTTAGGGCAAATGTACAGTTGTCCACATAAGCTTTGTTTCTTGCCATGGACTTAGATATGAAGAATGAATTGCGAGTGTGTTAATTTATCGGTTGACTGATCACATGAGTCAACCACTGGATACGAAACTACACCTGTTAATAATTATTTAGTTTATGTTCACGTATGTTACTACATTTTTACAGTTTTCTCATCATACTGTTATACTCGTCGGAATGTGTTTCCATTAATATAGCGGTTTATATGACTTGTATTGTATTGAATTATGACATTAAGTTGCTACTTTATATTTGTTATTAGATTTGATTAACATTTTGTGTTCTGTGATTTGTTAAATAAGTTGCATAGCCTACACCTACAACGTTGCCCAAAGTGTTGGGGCTTGTACTGAGAAGTAACTAACGACCGACCTACTATAAACAAATATTGTATTAGTTTTATGCAATACGTTATTGTAGGCCTATTATTATTATTATTTTTGTATTATTATTATTGTTGTTTAATATTTTTTCACCAACCAATTTTACTTCTTAACTCAATGAAATTATTGTTATTATTATTGTTATTATTTATTTGCATTATAATATATAATGTAATTGTCTTAAGTAATTCTAGTAGTACAAATATTATACTACTACCAGTAGTAGCCCACCGGTACTAATAGCAGTACTAGTAGTAGCAGTAGGCCTAGTAGTAGTTGTAGTACACATATGCTTTACGTTTTGTACGTGAGTAACCAAAACCAAAAACAATTCTATTGACAAATATGATCAATATCCCAATGCTGAAATGAAGGCTACTGGTGTGTCTAAATATTTACGCATATATAGGGTATGCTATTTAGGAATAATTAATACAAGGTAATGCTCGGAAAAAATATATTATATACCCAAACAAAACAATAGTTTATATTTATAATATTTCTTTATAAATATTAATTATAAGTATTCATATTTACTATAAATATAGTGCATTGTACACTTAGTAATCTTGCACAAGTTTAATATATATATATAACAATATCTCTAGTAAAGTAAATATTACTATTTTACAATAGGTTATTGTGTTTTGCATCTATACTCCTATCCCCATGAGCTCATCAACCATGGATTCTTTTGGAACATAATTGAGACACCCACCCCTCCTCTTCACCTCCTCCGACACGACAACCAGAGCATTTATTGTTGCATTACCAAGGCTGTTTCTAGTTTTTGTCTTGATGAGCGAGAGCTTAGAGAACATCCTTTCTGCATCAGCATTGGATGTTGGAAGGCACAATAACTCGCTGGCAAACTGTGACAGGGTAGCGAAGCGCTTTGTTCCATCATTATCTTTGATGTCTGACAATTTAGCAAAGAATTCCATTACATGTTGAGTGTTCTTTACATCTACAGGTAATTCAGCATAGTCGATCGCTCTCCACTCATCATCAAGGGTTTGGATGTTGAAGGATTCTCCAATCCGTGGTACAAGCTTGACAAAGTCGTGTAAGGTAGGCAAGGCCAGCCTAGACTGAGGATCCATCACACGAGTAGGAGAGATGAAAGAGCAGAGTTTTAGGAACTTGTTGTCCATATCAAATCTCTTCTGAACTTGTTGACATGCAGTAATTAAAAACATCCTACATCTTTCTTTTACATACTTCTGCATGTCTACATTTTTGTAGGGATCCTCTTGCATCAAACCATGGAGTTTAGCCCCTAGATAAATTTGTGAGAGCGGAACGTAGTTGGAGTCATCTGCAGGGTCAAGTGTCGCTAGGTCTTTACGGCCATGAAGTATGTTTGGGCTGCAAAAATATCCCAGGAGAGTCCGATAGAGATCCATGATTTTGTCAAAAAGCACATGGATGGTTGGAGTGGAACGTTGAAACAGCAAGTTAATCGTGGTAAATTTTGGCAGGATGTGGTCGAGGAAGGTCAAATATAGAAAAACTGAGGGATCCTCGAGATGTTCACGTATGTGCTGAACGGACACCAACCTCTCTTCTTGAGCTTTTCCATTGAAATACAATTACGGGCGCCATTGTTCAAGGATCCTCTCGACGGCTTGGTGCAAGGACAACCACCTAGTTTGGGAGGGATGCAGCAATTTGTGTGGCTTTGTCTCACAGAAATGTTGAAACTCTTTGAATTCGAATTGCCTCTTTGCGCTGTGTGCAAAGAATGTATATATATTCCTCACAAGATTTTCACAGTGTCGAGGGAGGGTTTTGGCAGCCTCAGAACAGCAGAGATGCATAGAGTGGCATACACATTTTAAAATTGTTATGCCAGGTGCAGATGCCTTTAGTCTACTAGTGATAGAGTTTTTGTCTCCCATGATGTTGCTTGCTCCATCTGCAGCAAATCCCACGAGATTGTCCAGAGGAATGTGGTTTTCCAGCAGTGTTCCGATGATGATGTCATAAAGATGTTGACCTGTGGAACCTTGGTTAGACCTGCTAGACTCATAAACATCACAGAGTTGAAGTAGCTTGCTCACAACATCATTGCGATCGAGGTAGCGGACGATGATGCTGCATGATTTCTTTGAGGTTATATTTGTAGTTTCATCAATGATTATAGAGTACTTCTTTGTCTGAAGGTCTTTGGCCAAGTCACTAGTAATACTATTACCCATGTGTTTCACTACATTTGTGCACTTTGTCCTGTGCATCCTCATATTCTGTGCTGTTGGGCTGTCTGAAAACATAACTTTCATCAAGTCAATTATGTTATCGGCAAGAGATAATGAGAGGTTGTGTTCAGCAACAAATGACGTAAACATTATCTCTGCCTTGGTAGCATTCCGATGTGGGTCACCAACCACAGCGTCACCGACATGGGCCGCATGTTGGACATCCTCTTGATCCTGAGTGAGATTCGCCAACTTCATATGTTTATTTGAGAATTTATGTCTTTTCACAGTTGTTATTTCAGCACCAATGGCCTTCTTACATAAAGTGCAAAATGCTCGCTGTGCGTCGCCATCGACTCGCTGCAACCATGGAGAATAATCGTCCACCGAGCTCCAGGCATCACGGAAGGTCCTCTTTGGAGGCATGTCACAACCAGGCTGGCTCTGTTTTCATAACTGTAAACAAAAGAAGCCGTTAACCAGAATGAATAAGTTATTGTTGAATACAATATACTATTAAACTTTACCCAGTAGTTAGATTTGTTTTAATAGTACAGGGGATATTTATGATGCCTATTATGTCTGTGTCAAAAACAATGTACTCTCACACTTACAAGATAACATGTACACTATTAGCTACAACCTTATACATATTTACCTACTCTACAACATAAAAAACACTAAATACCATGGCAGTGAGCACACAAACATTTTACAATCACCATTGCCTGACACCTACATGTACAGAAACACATACACACACTTGTTGAGTAGCCTAGGGCCAGCCAGAACTATTTTTAATAATAAATCAAACTTTCGAGGCCTGATGCAGCTACTACTTGTGTGTGGTCACACTGGGGCTTTGGTCAACCCCTGCCCGCGTGCCCCCAAGTTCCCATGCCAAATATGTCGATGTTCGGTAAAGTGGGGGCAACGGGCCATCCAGTGTGACCGCTGTTGTGAGGCTTCCGTCCACCAGGTTTGGTATCATATCAGCTGTGTCGGAGGCTTCACGGCAGCGTTCGACGAGTTGCTTGGTCAAAGGCTGTCGTGGATCTCCTGGGATTGTGGAGCCCCAAATTACAGTTCCTCCCTTTCTGTTAATCCAATACCAACTTCGGATTGCGGACCCCCAAATTACAGTTCCTCTCTTTCTTTTAATCCAATACCAACTTCTAATAGATTTTGCTTCCCGCAAATTACATCTTCCCCTCCGCAACCACCAACATTGCCATACCATTCCATCTCAACCTTTGCGACCATCCCCAGACTTAGGCAAGACGACCTTGACTATTCCTCCCCTACACACAGCAGACTGCATGACCCGACCCCGACGCATCAACAACCAAACCACTCCACACCAAACCATCCTACTTATAAGCCACAATTTTCAATAACGCCCATAACACCACCCAACTCCTTTATTACCCTTAGCCCTCCTTCTACCACAATCACCTCCAAACACTCCCCTAAAGCCGGTATCACACAAGTACTTTTTCATTCAACATTTATCCTCAACACTGGTCTGGCAGCTTATGAGGTCAACATTAAATGTTGTTTTCTGTGACCTAAATTCATCTATAATTAGTTTAGTTTCCGATGCCAGTGCAAAGTACTCCAGAAATGTTGCCAGAAAATTTTGATCATCGAATGTTGACTATAAAATATCTCATGTGATACCGGCTTAACAGGGAGCCTTCCACCCTCAGAACCCCCAGTATAAACTTCTGTAGCATCATCAACAAAAGAGTCCCTTTTCACCATACTATTGATACTTACGACCCTGACATTGTTATAGGGACTGAGACTTGGCTCAAGACTGACATTTCGGACAGTGAAGTCTTCCTGACGGACATTTCATATACCATAACCTTACATAGAAAAGACAGACAGAACAGAGACCACGGTGGAGTCATGATAGCAATGTAGCCGGGACTAGTAACGCCTGCCACCAAACTTAGCGTGGATGTGGAAATGTTATTTATTAAAACACTGACACAGGGTTACAGGACACTTTATATACGATCATTTTACTGGCCAACTAACAGTAACGTAGATTACCTGCAGTCCCTTGATGAATCTTTATAAAAAATTCATCCCTCCAAGAACATATGGCTGGCTGGAGACTTCAACTTACGGGGAGCAGTCTTCGGGAGCCAAACCATCACAACCATCCCCTGCCCCCTCCCTAGGGGCATGGGTCCTTGGAGCGGCTTCGGTTGCGCCGGGAATTTCCACACCTCTCACACCACACACACACATTACACAGTTTTTCCTACACCGAGAAATGACTCTCCGGCTGGCATTTCTCGAACACTTCTTCTAGCCGGAGACATTGAGACGAACCCAGGACCCACCTACACATACATATGTCCAACTTGCTCAAAACCCATCACTTCGAGTCGCCACACTAAGGGTTCAGTTCTCTGTAATTCATGCGGGAACTGGACCCACTTCACCTGCACAACACTTGCCTCAAAGAAACAGTACACAAACACCTGGTCCTGTTCCTCATGCCCCTCCCTCTCCCAGTCAAATCCCTCACCTGAAACCCGTCCACCTCTCCTCCTCAACCCACCTAACCTTCCCATATCATCCACTCCCCCCCCCCCCCCTAAAACCCACCCACCTCTCCTCCCTAACCCACCTAACCTTCCCACACCATCCACATCCTCAACCCAACACACCACACCCCATCCTAATCCATTCCAACCCCCATCTCCTGCACCCCAATCCCCACCCCCACCTCCACCTCACCCATCCCCCCCCCTCACCCCCACCCCATCCTCGTGCAGCAGCACCCAACATACATTGTGCACATAACATTAACATTCTCCAATTGAACATAGATGGCATCAACACAAAGAAACACGAACTCTCACACTTCATCAAACAACACAACATACACATTGCCATCTTACAAGAAACAAAACTCCGCACAACACAAACAAAATCTACATTTCATGATTTCACCACCATCAGACAAGACCGGGCCGTCGGAGGCGGCGGTGGACTCATCACCCTGGTACACAAAGAAATATCATACATAGTTACCAGTGTACATACCAAATCCCTCCTCCCCCCAAATGATAACACAACAGAAATACAATCAATTAAAGTACGCACTGGCAACAACTCCAACATAACCATCATAAACACATACATCCCTCCCCAAACATCCCCGACAGTACCAAATTAATACAGACCACACTTACAACACATCACAAACACCACCCCACACATCATCCTGGGTGGTGACTTCAACGCCAAGACGTCGGCCTGGTTTGTCGACAACCCTGACACAGACAGAGGGCTGGTACTACAAAACCAAACTAATAACCTCATCATCCTTAACGACATCCATCAACATACCCATATTCCCCACCAAGCCCTCTATAACCCATCATCTCCAGACATCACCTTTTGCTCCCCAGAACTCGCCCCAAAAACATCTTGAAGGGTGGTCAGAGCCTTAGGCTCTGACCACCTCCCAATCATTATCACCACCAAAACCAGACTCACCCCAGCTAGCCACAAACACACATACACCGATTATAAAAGAGCTAACTGGGAAGCATTCACAAAAGAGACAGAACAACACATCACAACTCTAAACAGTACACCCATCACTAACATCAACAATGCTGTACACACTCAATAAAACTATCCAAAACGCTGACAAGAAACACATTCCAAGAGGTAACACAAAAAGACACAACCCCAACTTCACACCAGAAATTCAAAACCTCATCAGACAATGCGACATACTGAAACACTCCCCAGCACCCCACACACAAGACATCACAAAACAAATCCAAGCACTAAACACCCAGACTAACAACAAAATACAAGAACAACAAAAACTAAATTGGAATAACTTCCTACAAACACTTGATCACAAAACAAAACCCCAAAAAAACTCTACAAAACACTAAACAGCATCACACTTTCCAACAGCAACACAACACAATCACATGCTGCAATCACAACAACAGACTCTACTCCATCATGTAAACATCAAGCAAACACTCTCATCAATCACTTCTCACATGTCAGCCACTTAAAACCTCACAAAGACGACCGACGTGTCATCCGACGAAAGACACAATTCCCCACAGACCCTGACTATACACCCTTCACCAATCACCAGACAAAGCATATCATCAACAATCTAAAGCACTCACCCGCCTGTGGCCTAGACAACATAAGCAACATACACCTCAGACACCTGGGACCACAAGGCATACAAGCACTCACTAACATAGCAAACTACAGTTATTCACACAACACAATACCAGACATTTGGAAGCATGGTATCATCATCACATTCCCTAAACCCAACAAAGACCCCACGCTACCCTCCTCGCACCGCCCCATCACACTCCTTTGCACCCCCTCCAAAGTCATGGAACGCCTAGTATTACAACTCATTACACCCGACCTACCCCTAGCTCCAACACAACATGGCTTTAGGCCACTGCACTCCACAAACACTCTTCTCACAGACCTTACACAAAGAGCTTTTGACGGCATCAACTCAGCTAGACCACCACACAGGTCATTATTAGCCACACTCGACATTAGTAAAGCCTTCGATGCCATCCCCCGCCACAACCTAACAAACAATATCTACAACACAAACATGCACAACAACACAAAAGGGTGGCTGGCCAATTTCCTAGCAGGCAGATGTGCACACGTATCTTTTGCCGGTGAGTCATCTAGAATCAGAAACTTTCCAAACAGAGTCCCACAAGGATCCGTCCTATCGCCCGCACTCTTCAATCTGTACATGCACGATATAACTACACCCAATACGCCCCAAATAAACTTAGCCTCCTATGCAGATGACATAACACTCACATGTACACACCATGAGCCAAAAAGAGCAACAGATCTCCTTCAGCCCTATCTCAACACACTATAAGGCTGGTGCACTACAGACAGACTTACTCTAGCTCCAGCCAAATCCACCGCAACCCTGCTCACAAGCTGGACAGGAGAACACTAATACATCCCTCACCTCACCATAAACAACACACCCCTAACACATACACACACACAAAATCCTAGGAGTAACATATGATACTCATATGACATTCAAACAGCACACCACAAACATTAAAAACAAACGGACACCCAGACTTAACGCCCTCAGGTCACTTGCTCACACAAAATTTGGAAACAACAAAGAAACCACCTCCACAGTATATAAACAATACATAAGATCAGTGATGGAATACGCAAGCCCAGCCTGGGCTTCTAACCTAGGTGAAACACATCATAAGACCTTACAGACTATTCAAAACAAAGCCCTAAAGATCATTACAGGCTGCACAGCTACTGCACCTACAGATCACCCTACATCAAGAAACCAAAATCCTCAAAGTCAAAGACCATCTGGACATGAGAGCACTCAATTCCTGGCAGCAGCCTCCACGAACCAGGACCACCCACTAAATTACATGGCAACACACCCACAGACAACAAGAAATATAAAAACAACACCCAGCACACGGTATCACCACACAATTACTATCCTCTCTCCCTCCCTGTCCACCCCGAACCAACTTCCAGAAGCACATCCATACTCACATCTCTCACTGATCCATCCACTCACTTACAGACAACACGCAGCTGCAAGCACGACCTCCCAAAATCCATCCTTCAGAATCCTCCCTTCCTCGCGAGGACAGAGTCCACCTGGCCAGGCTGAGATGCGGACACCATCCAGCTCTCCTGAGCTATCAGAAGAGGCTGGATGACTCCGTCGTCGACGTCTGCCCGGGATGTAACACAGCACCCCATACCATTAAACACATCATCGAAGACTGCATTTCACACAACCACTTACGCCAACAACACAATCTACACTCAGCTCTGTGGGAAAGCCTGATCGCGGCCATGGCCTTCCTCAGGGACTCGGGGCTGTTCGGCCAGGCAGCTTAGGGAACAACAACAACAACTTACCGGAAATTAACTGGACAACTTACGTGACAACGGAGAATGGGGCCCATGAAAGCGATATAATACTACCACAGACTGACAGATTATTACACAAACAAATCATTGACATAATCAACACAAATTCACTCTCACAATAAGTACTTGAACCAGCATGTACACAAATTAGCGTAACTAGAAACAACCCTAACATAAGACACGAGGTCATATCCAACATATTAGACTTGTTCCTTACAAACAACATCTCTTTTATTACACGAACATGGGTTTTACCATGGCTTACTGACCACGACATGATACTTGTAGACACAAACATGAAACCAAACATCCAAAAACAATTACCCAGGGAATTCTACCAATACAACAGAGCTGACATGGGAGCCATCTCGGTAAACTTACCTGACTTTAGAGACACATTCCTCGCCCACGACCCAATGGTCAATTCTGTTGAGGTAAATTGGACCAGACTTTGCGACTTCATACATGACACAATGGACAAGCACATACACAAGAAGACAGTTACACAGAACCAGTTACCACCCTGGTTCAATAGACAGTTATGAAAACTACATAGAAACAAGATAAAAGCATACAAGACAGCTAAACGTTACGATAAAGAGTACTGGGAATATTACAAAAACACACAAAACAAATTACAAAATAAAATAAAACAACCCGAAAGTAACTAGACAACCACTCTCCTCACATACAACATGCAAAACCACAAAACATTCTACAGGTTTGTCAAAGCGCGCAAAGAAGACTCGACTGGTATAACAACATTATTACATAACGATTCTCTGGTCACACTTCCACAGGACAAAGCACATGCACTTAATTCACAGTTTCAGTCAGTTTTTACAAAAGAACAAGCAGACTTGCCGGAACTGTCACCATCACCACACCCACCTATACCTCCACTGACAATACATACCCGTGGAATCGAGAAACTATTATCTGACGTATACATTAGCAAAGCGACTGGACCAGACATTATACCCTGCAGGATACTCTAGGTCTAGGTGAATACTGCCATTCTTGCCCCTATCCTGCAGGTAATAGTCTCACAGACGATTGACACCGTAGAACTTCCCCATGACTGGTTATTGCCAATGTGATACCTATTTTCAAATCCGGAGATAGAACCCTCCGTGTTACCTATATACCTTTTTCGATTACCTCAGTTCCTTGCAAAATTTTAGAACATATCTTCCACCGACATTTAATGGACCATCTAGATGGGCAAATAATACTGACTGACGCACAGCACGGCTTCCGGTCCAAACGGTCCTGCGAGACACAACTACTTGTGACCACACATGATATTTCCAAAACCCTTACCGACCTCAACATTTGACAAATAATCGGCAAAGTACTAGTCTTTGCCAAAGTCTTCGACAAAGTCCCTTACCAAAGAATGTTAGCTAAGCTAGAATATTATGGCATCCGAGGACCAGTTCTTCACTGGATTAAGACTTTCTTGACCAATCGGGATCAACGCGTTGTTCTCGAGGGTTCTCATTCTTCCACTGTGTTTGTAACTTCTGGGGTCCCATAAGGCACTGTCCTGGGTCCCCTACTTTTCCTTTCTTACATAAATGACTTTCCACTATTGCTTACTTCTACTACTAGACTTTTTGCAGATGATACCTTAGTTTATAGACCAATTACTAATGGGGACGATTGCCTTCGACTACAGGACGAAAGGCTTTCTTTTCTACTTTGTCTAGGAGTATAACAGCGCAACTTTAGGTGGTTGTACACATTTACTAAGGTACTGTAATTCACATATACTGTATATCACTTTAACCAATATAATAACCTTAGAGAACTGTAAGTGTGTTGATGTGATCTCCCAATAGAAGTTCACACCATCACAATGGAAGCTGGTAACTTTCCACTGTGCTGAGGCAAGCACGGATCCCACGATCACAAGATGGTATCACACATCCGTTGCCAAGAAATAGAGAAGTAATTGCCAGCAACTTTGTCACACCCAGTAGTCACACAGTGTTGCTGAGCCGCACCCCTCCCTCAAGCAGGGAGGAGACGAGTCAATCACCTCACCTGTCTCCCAAGGAGGGTCCCTCACCTCAACCCTAAGGCTTAGATTCGTGACCTGTATAAGTGTAAAAGTACCTTCGAAGTATCAAGTGACATACTTACGTTCTAGTAAAACCTTATATAATAAATTAATCTCTCTCTCTTTACAGGAGAATAGATATACTGTACTTGAAAAACAGCTCAAAGTTCTATGGTTGCTTTTATTAAGTAATTACTTTTGTTAAGTAATAGTAAAAGTACTTATATCGGTAAAATACTTCACTCTCAGTATCACACCACGTTAGTAAATAACTTTAAATTGCATTTCCCCAAACGCACGTACGTCTAGTCCAATAATTATCATTCCTTTACAACTAGGATTAAGGGCTACAAAACTTCTATATTTCTGATCAAATAAACAACAAAAGCCAGTGTTTGGTTATTTAAGACCTCCACAAATATTTTCCAGTGCATAAACAATGTTCCAGACTCCTACAGAGTGCTACAACAATGTCCAGGAAATATGAGGTAAGAAAATAAGTTAACCCTAATCATCCCGCTCAGTGCCTCCTTCATAAACCCTCCCGATACAGGAGTGTTGTGTGATAGGATCCTCCCACACATACGAACAATACTCAATACATGAACACACTGTGCCCATGTACAGAGCAAGAAGCTGTTCAGGGGTGAATAACCCCTTGAGGCACTTTAGCACACCCACCCTTCTGGGAAGCCGTTTTAGCAAGAGTGGTAATCTGGTCTTTCAAGAGAGATCAGAAGAAAAAGAGACACTGAGAGAAGACGAAGGATTGATTTGTGCATTGTTGAAGTATAAGAGATAGTCCTGTGGGAGTTGTTGACGGGTAGATACATGAAGAAATTGTGTTTCGGAAACATTGAAAACAACAAGATTTTCTCTGCCCCAACTGGAAATGCTTGTTAGATCAGAAGATAGTCATGTTCTATGGTTTCATCACATACGTTTTTGAGGGATTGCTTGCTGGGTCGTTCTGGAAAACTAGTTGAATAGTGTAAGGTAGAGTCGTCAGCATATGAATGAATAGGACTGAAGTTAAGGTTGAGCAGATCATATATGAATATTAGAGAGAGAATTGGAGTTAGGACCGGTAAATTACCGTGGATCATACCCAGTGACTAACTATATCCTGGGGGAAGTACATTGGCTACCTGCCTGCACAGTATGCTCGCAATTATATATTTACAAGGCGCCAGCTACACCTGCCCCCCTGCAAACAGAAGAAAGAACACCTACACCTCATCGCCATTATGTCCTACTTCATCTGGGTTCGTACTTGAGGTAAAACAATCCACACACTGTCCTTGCTTCTTATCTGATATACTTATATCTCAGACATTCGTTGGTCATTTTCCACCAGTACCTATCGAGATATATTAATATTCCAGTTACAGTAATAACGTCTGCTCACAACACCCGCTCGCAAATATAACAACCACTCATCTATCTCATTAACTCATAAAGACAACCCTAACTGCGCAGGTTCTTTTCTGTCTATTAAAACAAATGTATTCGTATTGCCACGTTTTGTAATTGCCATTCTGATCACAATATGATTACTTGCCTTTGGATTACTTGTTGTCAATAAACTCATATATACTGTACTGTATATGTGTTTCTGTTCGCCTCCAGTAGTGTAGAAACCCATGTCTTATTAATGCTATATTGTGTACTATAAATAGCGCTAAAATCAGCTAAGTATAGGTCATTATAATAACTACTACCATAATCACCACTACTGACACACGATCATCATCGGTACTGATCACCACCACCATTACAAATACTACCACAATCACCAACACAATCACTACTAGTGCCATAATCACTATTATCAGTATTTCTGTGATGTACAGTATGTGCGTTCTGATGGCGTTCTGTACACACACAGAACGCCATCATCACTACTACCACAGAAGACACACATACACAAGCATACAGGCACAGTGATTACCAAATCTACGCCACTCCTGCGGGCGTGGATTGTAGGGGGTTTGGTGGAGGGGGGAGGGTTCCTTCGGGGATGTGAATCCCTTGGGGTGTGGTTGGGGGAGGGGGGGGGGGGGTTATTTCCCTATACCGGAGGGAGGGAGGGAGGGGCTGAAACTTGTTTTGCCCAGTACCATAACTATTGCACAAATTAATAAAACACGTTTTGACTGACCGTCGCATTCACCTAACAAATGTTTGTGAAAATCTGTCATGATCTACTGTTGGAAGAGTTTCCGGACGGAGACAGACAGACAGACATTTCGACCGGCATTCTATCACTATACGGGGGGCGATACCACTCTGCTTACGTAGTTGATAAAGTAGATGTGCCATTTTGCCCAATATCAAAACGGCATACCCAACTCTGCGATGGATTGACTGTACTAGACATATTAAAGTAGACGTGCCGTTTTGCCCAAACGCAAAACGACATACCCAACTGTGCGATGGGTCACCACCATGATTTTGGCCCTGTCACTCTTTCAACTATGGGGGAGGCACTCGCTATAGGCAGTTATGCCTTTTGCCTCCCTCAATCACATAGGAAAAAAAAAAAAAAAAAAAAATCAATGTTCCTCAGAGCTTTCCCAGTGTATACCACCTATACGTAGGGTACGTAGTACCCGTCGTGCAACACAATCCCACCCCTACTCTGTGCAACTCTCCAACCCAAGAGTGAAACGTTATTCTCAGTCTTTCTTCTATTCAACTGCTGAGCTCTGGAACTCTCTCCCAGAATCAGTCTTTCCCTCTTCATATGACATAAATTGCTTCAAACTCAGTGTGTCCAGGCATTTTGGCTCGAATGTCCCTTGATTTTTTCCCTGTCACTCTTTCAACTCTGGGAGAGGCACTCGATACGGCAGTTCTGCCTTTTGTTTCCCATACTCACACAGAAAACAAAATATGGTCAATATGCAGGACACGCAACAATATAGGTAACAAATGTATAATATCAGTTTTGGGTTCCTATCATCATATGCTTCATTGCTATATAATTTTTATCCTCGGGATTTTGTATTTTCTTTTCTTTGGATTTATTTGTATTTTTTTTGTATTTGTCATTAACCTAACCTAAAATCCTAACCTAACCTAACCTAATAGCCCCCACATACATTTAGGTTAGGTTAGGTTAGTTTTTTTGGTTAGGTTAATGAAAACTACAAATATAACAAATATAAGATCGCAGATTTTTTTAATTTTTCACGGGGATAACAAGTATATAGCAATGAAGCATATGGTGATAGGAACCAAAAACTATTATTAGAAATGTGTTACTTATATTGTTGCGTCTCCTGCATATTTACCCAAAATATATATATACAGTATAACCTACATACCAACTGACATGGAGTCAAGAAATATTTGAATTTGATTTTGTTGAGAGTTTGTTGATTTAATCCATGCGCACAATACTGGCTCAGCTTGATCATTTTTACGACACAAACAGTTTAGCAAAGGATATCCTAAAATATAGATAGTTTCTCTTATTGCGTATATCATACACAACATGACAAACCACATATCTAAAGTATGAATATCCTGCCCTTCGCATAGCACATACATTATTAATAGTTATCTTTCTATCTTAGTTATCTATGTTAGATGAGGGCTGGTCCTATCCAGAGTGAGGTTTAGAACATAAGAAAATGGGAGTTTGCAGAAAGCCGATTGGCCCACACAAGGCATATCCCTATCACACCCAACGCCAATTACAAGGCCAAATTATAGGCCCAGCTCACTATCCTATACCGGTATAATCATATGTAATGGGCAAACCTGTACTTATATCTCAATAATTTGGTAAAGTTACAATATATTTTTATATTTTAAATTTGTAAATAGTCCACTAATATACTAGTCTAGGTTAGGTTTTGGTTAGGTTAAAAATATTGTTCAATGTTTCTAAGTAAAAGGGCGTCCGACTAACAGTTCACCACGCTACACAGTATCTTAATTACCTCCCCGTCTCCTTGTAAAATTCACCTACTATAGACGAGACTAAGAAAGGGGCGAGGGAACATGAAAGTGTTCCCGGACCCTAAGAATTGGAACTTTAATTGTTGGTTTATGTTCGGGCTCTGTCTCGAGTTGGCCACCCCCAGATATGGGGTATGTGCCTTGATATATACAATTATACATACATACATACATACATCTTTCTATGATAGAACATTAAAATATGCGTTTCGACGAAATTTGGGGTTAGCCTACCAGTGTATGCCAACAGAAATGCATTAACAATATTGATATACGACATTTCAACAAGATATAATTGCAATAAGTAAACAATAAGTACCAGCAGCAGGATGAGGGACAGGTCCAGCATAGACCCTTATCCAGTAGTAACTGATAATGTGTGGTGTATAACACCTCTAGCCCATAATTTTGGCTCGTTAATTAAGGAGATCGCGAGTGTTTCGGTACCTGCATTATATACAGTACTTGTATAGGCTATCACTGTAGTCAATATAGTTATATTCTACGATTGTTTTGAGTGGTAAGGAAACTATAATGTACTACATAATTCTGTAATGTTGTATTAACCCGTACAGCCCCAGCGACGCGCCTGACGCGTCGGCGATGTATGTAACGCACAGCCCCAGAGACGCGCCTGGCGCGTCACCCTAATTGCGCCGACCGTAACCTCAGGTGTAGCCACTCAAGAGGGCTCAGATTTGTATGGGAACTGTGTACGTATCCCACGCAACCGTGCCGATGGTTGAAAACTCTCAAAGTCCACGTGCGTGCGCGTGAGCGCGCAATAACCTGGTTTTTTGGGGTAATTGCCTTCAATTTTTTACTCTTGTAAAATACGTTTTCGGGGGCTCTGTAGGACCATTCTTTAAGCTTTGTGAGCGGTTTTTCGTGGTTTTTCCTTCATTCCTAACCCATTCGCTATTGTTTCTGGAATAAAACCATTTTTTGAAAACCGGCCGGGTTCTGGTGAACAAACATTACAAAACTAGCCGGGGCTGGACGGGTTAAGCACATAAAATGTACTTAGATCCATATTAAACCTTGTATATCCATTTCACTCTGCGCGGAAATAAATATTCCGAATCGTTCGGACCATGTGGAAATTCGGAATACATTACATTACATTAATGAAGGCAACGCACCAGGCGACAAAGGCCATATGGCACGAAATAGGTAAAGACGGGAAGGAAGTTAACTAAATATCATCGAGAACTCGAACATGATGAAGGAAGGACATAATACGGGAGATAGAAAACGAGGGAGATTCAGAAAGAAAATCTGCAAGACATGGCGGCCGGCGGAGGAAAGCCAGAAAAGGGAAGAAACGCGTGCGGGCAACGGAAAATAAGGGGCAATCGAGGAAAATATGGGAGACAGAAAGCTGAACGGTACAGCGCGAGCAAAGAGTCGGAGGAGAACGGGACATTAAAAACGAATGGGTAAGTCTGGTGTGGCCAATGCGGAGACGGGCCAAAGCCGTCTCCCATCGGCGATTACGGTGGGAGGGATCAGACCACCCAGAAACGGACGGTTTGACAGAACGAAGTTTATTAACGGAGATAGCGGACCACTGAGTCTGCCACCTCGACCAAAGAAACCTGGACAAGGCAGGGAAGAAATCAGAGGCCGGGACAGCAAGTGAGGAGCGGGTACCCCGCACGGCAGCAGAACGAGCAAGGCAATCAACCCGCTCATTACCGCAAACGCCAACGTGACTGGGAACCCAGCAAAAACGTACAAGCTTTTTGCGGACGGAAAGGCGGAAAAGCCATTCCTGAATGGAAAGAACTAAAGGGTGTAGAGCAGGGGAGGACTGTAAGAGAAGTAGAGCACTGAGAGAATCAGAGAACAAAGTAAAGGACGAGGAGGGGAAGGAACACATAAAACGGAGGGCAATAAAAATAGCATAAAGTTCAGCAGTTAATATACTGGCAACGGAAGGTAAAGAATATTGATACGAGCAAGTGGGAAAAAGGACGGCAAACCCCACGCCTACCGACGTCTTGGAGCCATCAGTAAACACAGGAGTGGTTGTAGCGTGAAGAGAGAGGTGATCTAAGAAACGAGACCGAAGAACGAGGGGAGAAGTAGAGGACTTGGAACAAGGGAGGATGGAAGGGCAAACCGAAGGACGAGGGAAAAGCCAGGGGGGAAAAGAGCAAAAGCGGAAAGGGAGGACGTTAGAAACAGGGAAAGAGCACGATGCGAGCAGCGAGAGCATGCGGACAGAAAACGGAGAACCAAGACGGGGGTGAGACGAAAAAGTAGCAACGACCGAAGGGGGAAGGGAAAGAAATGAAGATGGGAATTGTTGAAGGCGAGCGTAAGAACGAAGGGACAGGAGAGCCCGACGGCGATAAAGAGAAGGGAAACCAGACTCAGCATAGAGGCTTTCAACAGGAGAGGAACGAAAAGCACCAAGAGCAAGACGAAGACCAGAGTGATGAACAGAATCAAGAGCATGGAGAACAGAATCAGAGGCTGAAGAGTAAACTTGACAGCCATAATCCAACTTAGAGAGGACAAGAACCGTATGAAGCCGAAGAAGAAGTGCTCGATCAGCACCCCAAGTGAGGTGGGACAAGGACTGAAGAAGGCGGAGGCGGAGTAAGGCAGCAACCTTGAGAGAAGAAACATGAGCGGACCAATTAAGACGAGAATCAAAAGTAAGACCCAAAAAAGTAGTAGAGGAACGATAAGGGAGGGCAGCACCATAAAGAGTAAGAGGAGGATGAGGAATAGAATGGCAACGAGTAAAGGACATCGCGCAGGATTTGGAGGTGGAAAAACGGAACCCGTGGTGGGTTGCCCATGAAGAAACAGCCAGAATAGCGGATTGGATAAGAAGACGTAAAGCAGCAATATCTGAGTCGGCTGCGTAAATCGCAAAGTCGTCGACATACAAGGAAGACCGAACCCCGACAGGAAGAGAAGACACGATACCGTTGATAGCAATGAGAAAAAGGATGGTACTCAGGACACAACCCTGAGGGACACCTTCCAACTGAGGGTAAAGACGAGATAAGTGGGAAGCGACTCTGACACGAAAGGACCGAGAAGAAAGAAAATTCTGAATAAAGACTCCTAGATTACCGTAAATGCCACAAGAACGGAGCTGACGCAAAATGTGGTACTTCCAGGTAGAATCATAGGCTTTTTCGAGATCGAAAAAAACAGCAATGACAGTTTGACGACGAGCAAAAGCTGTCCTGATATAAGATTCCAAGCGAATGAGGGGGTCAAGCGTACTACGAGCACGTCTGAACCCGAACTGGGAAGAAGACAACAAATGGCGCGACTCAAGAATCCACATGAGACGAGCGTTAATCATACGTTCAAAGAGTTTACACAGGCAACTGGTAAGGACAATAGGGCGATAGTCCTGTGGGGAGAACCCAGACTTGCCAGGTTTAAGAAAAGGGATGGTCAGGGCAGTACTCCAAGAGGGAGGGAAAACACCAGAAGACCAAATCTTGTTATAGAGAGCTAACAAGAAGACCAGAGCTTGCGAGGAAAGATGTTTGAGCATGAGATAATGGATACCATCAGGACCCTCAGAAGTGTTCTTACAGGCACGGAGAGCGGTGCGTAACTCAGATGAGGAAAAAGGAGCATTATAGGATTCGTCAGAGGAAAGACTAAAAGTAATTGGAGTACTTTCCGCAACGACTTTAAGCGAGTGAAACTCAGCAGAGAGGTGAGAACCACTACTAACCGAGCTAAAGTACGAGCCCAATCGATTAGCAATTGTTTCGGAGTCTGCCACAGAAACACCATCAATGCGGAGGACTGGAGCACGGAAGGGAAGATGTTTACCAGAGATCTTACGAATACGTTTCCAAACCGAAGCGACAGGAGTGCGAGACGTAAGAGAAGAAACATAGGACTCCCAACTCCGGCGTTTAGCGGCTTTGGTAGTACGACGGAAAAGAGCAGACGCACGGCGAAAGAGAAAAAATGACTCCTGAGAAGCAGGGGTGAGACGCTTACGGCGAAAACTCTTCCAAGCCGCCCGTTTAACCCGGAGGGCCCTGGAACACTCAGGAGACCACCAAGGGACGCATTTAGACGAGAAAGGGCGAGATGTCCGGGGAACGGACGTCAAAGCAGCACCGAAAACCAGATCCAGAAAAAACGAGAGCATGACACGGACCGATGAGAAAGGAGGAGGAAGCAAAGAAGGAACAGTAAGGGAAGCGAAAGAAGACCAGTCCGCCCGCTGGAAGCACCAACGAGGGGAGTTAGGAGTAGGAGAGTAGGTAGTCAGAGAAAGGAGAATGGGAAAATGGTCGGAATTGTGAGAATTCTCGAGAACTGACCAATGAAAATCAAGGGAAACGGAAGGGGAACACAGGGAAAGATCGATACAGGAAAACGTACGAGTCCGAGCATCAAAATGAGTAGGAGCACCAGAATTAAGGATAAAAAGATTACGGGCCGAGAGAAAAGGTTCAAGCCGACGACCCCGGGGCGAAATAACATTGTCACCCCACAAGGTGTGCCGACCATTAAAATCACCAAGGACTAAGAATGGAGTGGGCAACTTAGATAAAATCCCGGAGAATTCGGTAAAATCGATGGGAAGAGAAGGCGACAAATACACAGAAACCACTGTGAACCAGCGGTCAAGATAGACTCTAGCAAAGGTGCAAGGGAAATGAGTAGAAAAGGACAGCTCTTCAAAAGGGACAGAACGATGAATAAGAAGACAAGTATCATAGAGAGAGTGGGGAGAACTATAAAAAGAGTAATGAGGAAAGGGAACAGGAGGAGAGAAAAGACGAGTCTCCTGAAGACAAACGACCTTAGGGGAGTGAAGAGAAAGAAGAAAACGTAAGTCAATCCTTTGAGCATTAAGACTACGAAGATTCCACTGCAAAATGGACATAATTAAAGAAAAAGAAAAAAGAAACTAAGAGGAGACAAAGGACGAAAAAACAACGAAAACAGACAAAAGAAAACCATAAAAGGAGGCAAAAGCCACCGAAAATAAGAACGCACAGAAAAAGAGGAAGGACACACATAGAAGGAAAGAAATATACACAAAGAACAATAAAGGTAAAACACACACACTTATGTACAACTAAGAAAAGGCGAATGAGGAGAACGTGGAGAATTAAAAGGAGGCAAAAGCCAACAAAAAAAGAAAGGGAAGAATACACACTTATGCACAACAATGAAAAGTCGGATGGGCGAACGGGGAGACAGATAAAGACAAATAATGAGAAAGGGAAAAATACACACTTATGTACAACAATGAAGAGGTGGATGGGTTAACGGGGAGACAGAAGAGAAGGAGGCAGAGGGGAGGACCGAAAACCGGGGGGCATAGGGAGGCTTGACAGCGAAAGAGAAGAAGAAAGAGGAGGGCCAGAGTGAGAGGAGGGAAAGGCAGAGAACGAAAGAGAGACAGAAGGAAGAGAAGAAGGTCGGGAAGGGGTAGAGACGGAAGAGGGGGGGACAGGGGAAGGAGGAGGCGGTTGAGGGGTAAGGGGCAGTGTAGAGGGGACGGGATGAATGTCAGCTGAAACGGTAAGAGGCGGGGGACGAGAAGAATCGAGAAAGGCTCGAATCTTGGGAATGGACTCAAAGGACATGTTTAAGACAGAGGGAGGGCGAAGGCAGGAAGAAGAAGAAAGAGATAGAGAGGAGGAGGAAGGAGGGGTGGAGGAAGGAGGCAACCTCTTTTTCTTCTTCTCACCGGGACTCGGACTCCGGACAGTACGGTGGAAGTCCCTGCGTTTAGAAGAGGAGTGGGGAGAGGGAGAACGGGAGGTACGGGAAGGAATTTTGGAAATCCGTTTGGTAGAGACAGGAGACCGGAAGGAAAGGGAACCACGAGACGAGGGAGGAGGAGAACGAGAGGAAGGCTTGGGATGGGACCGCTGGCGGGTGGGGCGTTGAGCCAAACCAGAAGAAGAGGGGCGAGGGCGAGGAGAGGAAACGGAAGTAGGAGTAGAAGAGTCAAGCACAGAGAAAGAGTTAGACAAAGGGATAGAAGACGAAGAGACAGTAAGAGGAGGAGTGGAGACAGAAGAAACCGAAGGCGTAGAAGGAAGGGAAGAAGGGATAGAGAGCGGAACAGAGGAAGGAGAGGAAGAGGAGGACGAGGACAAGGGAAGCGGAACGGAGGGAGTGGAAGAAGAGACGGGAGGGTGAGAGAGAAGTGCAGAAATCGGACGAGGTGAGAAGCCCAGGCGAAGAGCTTCCTTACGGGCAGCAGAGTGAGTAAGGCCTTGTTTTGCTTTAAGAATTGTAACCTCAGATTCAAATTTGTAAACGGGGCAATCATGGGAATAGGCAGGATGGGAGGCTTTACAGTTGAGGCAGCAGGGGGTCGGAGACGGGCATGCATCAGCAATATGGCCAGGTTGCGCACAGTACGGGCATGTAGGATAGTCGGGGTTGAGAGAGCGACAGTATTTCATGGGATGGCCAAAACGCCAGCAACCCCTGCACTGCTGAGGGCGGGGAAGGGATTCTAAGACGTCGATGCGAG
>JBAKBP010017350.1:0-49167 GCA_037953745.1 Lithodes maja
CAACTTCATTCATCAACCCCTGTGAGCCACACAGACAAGTTCAGCAATCTTTGCTCACTGTCAGAGTTCAGCAACCCCTTCTTTGACACTAACCTTGTGACCACTATCAGCAACCCTTGTGTGGCCACAACCTCGTTCACCAACCCAGGTGAGGCACCTAGAGAATTTACCAACCCCTGCTCTCTTACAAAATCTCAACAAAAAAACATAAAAAGAAGAAGCAGCAGCACTAGTAGAAGGACAAGTATAACGGGCAAACTCCAAACCACAGAAGAAATCTCCCAATTACATTACCCGATATCATAAATTCATTTAAAAAGATAATGTCTCCATTGATAATCTCTGAAGTATCTTTGACTCTTGATTGTATTGGCTTGCGACATCCGACTATTAAATATACGTTTATATATTCGTACTCGGCCCTGATTTACACTTAAATGCTACATATACTTCTCTCGGGTTATAATCATCATTTGCAACTAGAATATATACTTGGAGCAAAGACTCCTTACCCTGACCCGACCATTTTATCTACCAGCTCGTTTATCCCGTGTATTTAACCCCTTCAGTACCAGTGACATCCTTTTCATTATATCCTGCCAACTGTTAGATGATTTTATTCAGCTTTAGAAGGATGTCTATCCATTAAAGGGCTACCGGCGATATCTAATTAATCCTTTTAGCTTCCTTCCTAAGCTTCATCAAATCGTCTACATGCAGCTGAAGACCAAAAAGACGCCATTGGTACAAAGGGGTTAGGGGAGTATGGTTGTTTATTTCTGGACTCCTTTCTCCCTTATGTTTAGCCCCATTAGTTTGCAGATTTTACGACGTTCACCCCATTAGTTTGACTATTTTAAGACCTTTCAGCCCATTTTGTTTTCAATATTTAAACTTTTCGTGCCATTCAGGTGTCATTGTTATATATTCCTTCTGAACATTGTTGACTGGGTTTTAGGTTACTCGATATCGTTACTTCCAAATCAGTTTCTCTGTCTAAACTCCCGTGGAGCCCCGGCTAGTTTTGTAATGTTTGTTCACCAGAACCCGGCCGGTTTTCAAAAAAATGTTTTATTCCAGAAACAATAGCGAATGGGTTAGGAATGAAGGAAAAACCACGAAAAACCGCTCAAAAAGCTTAAAAAATGGTCCTACAGAGCCCCCGAAAACATATTTTACAAGAGTAAAAAATTGAAGGCAATTACCCCAAAAAAACAGGTTATTGCGCGCTCACGCGCACACACGTGGACTTTGAGAGTTTTCAACCATCGGCACGGTTGCGTGGGATACGTACACAGTTCCCATACAAATCTGAGCCCTCTTGAGTGGCTACACCTGAGGTCACGGCCGGCGCAATTAGGGTGACGCGTCAGGCGCGTCGCTGGGGTTGTGCGTTACATACATCGCCGACGCGTCAGACGCGTCGCTGGGGCTGTACGGGTTAAGCTGAGTGCCATTCATTGACTAGTTTGCTTTCTCATTTCGGGTCCCGATATAGAGTACTTTACATTTATCCCCATTACAACTCATTTGCCAAATTTGAGCCCAACTTGACAGCATATCTAGGTTATTTGGAATATCTGCTACATGTTCGTTTGAGAGTACAGTATTGGCAATTCTTGTATCGTCTGAGAGAGAGGGTGAGAGAGTGAGTGTGTGTGTGTGCGCGTGATATTTGGATAAAAAATAAACAAAAAACACAAATTGTTATGCAGAGTCAAAAGGAAGAGAACCGAGAAGTACCCACAAGCACTACACCAGCCCCAACACCCGGGACAACACCAACTTCTACCAACCAAGGAGCTGTAATCCAGACAGCTAACACAGTGCCCTCTCCAGTACAATGTTCTTTCTCCCCTGCCACCCCGTTCTCTCTTTCAAAAACAGGACGATAGCCTACAACCAACCTCATAATCTGCTCTCAGCTCGCCAGTATGGCTTCCTTTACACCTTATTGGCGGGCTAGGTGGTCAATAATATGTAGCCACCAGCGGGGTGTTTTTAGCCAAAATAGGGCTGTTTACGTGATCATTTTCATGCCTAAATAAGACCCAGAGCGTAAAACAAGTATCTATCCCTGAAAGGGCATAAACAGAGCTTTCCAATGACACCACAACGATCCTTGTATGACCGCTAGTTTTCTTGCAACAACCGCGCAACACGAGTGCAAAAAGCATGTAATTCGGTACTTTCCCCATACAATTCAGTATGTAGCGAGTGAGAGAGGGAGGGAGGAGGTGGGATTCGTGTCAGTAGGTTCGCCGCCGTGGTCTGGAGCAGTCATACGCTCGCTACTCTCCTGCCACCACTTGTCTCTCTCTCTCAGCAACATTACGTGCTGAAATTGCCACACGACCTATGTCGCGCGCCGCCAGATAGTCCAAATTTATTATACTCGACTTATGTTGTGGGCCGCTAGTTAAGGGTTAAGGGTCGCTCTACTGGTGATCTTCTTTCACATCTTACTAACTCTTGGTCATCCTCGGCGAGACTTTTTCTGTTGCACTAGACATATCATAGACCTTCGATAGAGTCTGGCATAAATCTTTCATTTCTAAACTACCCTCCTTCGGTTTCTGTCCCTCCATCTGTGCCTTTGTCTCTAATTTCCTTTCCGGCCATTCCATAGCTGCGGTTGTGGATGGCCATCGCTCACTTCCTCATCCTATCAACTCCGGTGTTCCTCAGGGTTCTGTTCTATCTCCTATTATCTTTCTAATTTTCAGAAATTATCTTCTCAACTGTACATCCAGTCCCATCCATTCATATGCAGACGACTCTACCTTACACCACTCAATTAGTTTTTCAGAACGCCCCAGCCAGCATTCCCTCAAAAGCAAACGTAATGAAACCATAAATCACTTATCTTCTGATCTATCTACTATTTCCAATTGGGGTAGAGAAAACCTTGCTTCATTTAATGCTTCCAAGACTCAATTTATCCATCTTACTACCGTCCAGAACCTCCGGAGGACTATCCCTTATTCTTCAACAATACAAAAATTAATCCTGCATCTTCTCTCAATTTTCTTGGTGTCTCTTTTTCTTCTGCTCTTACTTGGAAGGACCATATTACCAGTCTTGCTAAGACAGCCTCCCAGAAGCTGGGTGTGCTCAGCCGCCTCAAGGGGTTCTTTACCCCTACGCAGCTTCTTACTTTGTACAGGGGCACAGTGCATCCTTGTATTGAGTATTGTTCACATGTGTGGGGAGGATCCTCTCACAACACACTCCTAGACAAAGTAGAAAGGAAAGCCTTTCGCATCATTAACTCCCATTCACTCACCAACTCTCTCTCTTCGCTGCAATGCTGCATATCTCTCACTATTCTATCGCTACTACAATAATCAGTGTTCCTCGGAGCTTTCCCAATGTATACCACTTCCTCTACGTAGGGTACGTAGTACCCGTCTTGCAACAAAATCCCACCCCTACTCTGTGCAACTCTCCAACCCAAGAGTGAAATGCTATTCTCAGACTTTCTTCTATTCAACTGTTGAGCTCTGGAACTCTCTCCCAGAATCAGTCTTTCCCTCTTCCTATGACTTAAATTGCTTCAAACTCCGTGTGTCCAGGTATTTTACCTTGAACGTCCCTTGATTTTGGCCCTGTCAACTCTGGGGGAGGCACTCGCTGCAGGCAGTTCTGCCTTTTATCTCCCTCATTCACATAAAAACAAATAACAGAGCCAGTGACGTCAGAGCTCCACCCTTTCAGGACGTTAGTCGTGCAGCTGGCAGCCTATCTTTACCCTCATCCGGCAAATGACAGGAGAGCGCCGATCCAGAGGATAAAGGGCACAAGGACACCAGTATTGTTTTACCCCCCCCCCCCTATCCAGTTGTGTCTCTCACTCACACTCACTCACACTTCCACACACACACACTCTCTCTTTCTCTCTCTTATTGCTTGCCACTATCCACTACAATCTATCTATTTATTTATTTATTTATCTACTACCAAACAACCTGATCTTTTCCTCACCGAAACCCAGGTATCTGAGATAACTTCCTGCAGCTCCTTCTCTGTGTCCTCCTACTTACTCTATCCTAGTTTCAAAGCCAAAGGTGGATGTTGTGCATATGTGCACAACAAACTCACTTGCTCTCGTGTTCCCGATTTCGACTCCTCTGAATTCTCAACTTTATGGCTCAAACAATCCTGTCATTCTCATACTAAATATTTTTGTGCTGTCTATCTTTCCCATAACTCTACCGACTTTCCAAAATTCTTCGACTATCTAAATTCTAAAGTGGAACACATGCTATCCATCTCTCCCTTCTCTGAAATCTCCATCTTAGGAGATTTCAACGTTCACCGCCGCCAATGGCTCTCCTCTCACACTACTGACCAACCTGGTGAACAAGCCTACGTCTTTTCTATCATAAGTGACCTAAAGCAGCTGGTCCAGCAACCCACCCATGTCCTGGATCGCTTCGGAGATCGGCCCAACATTCTTTACTTATTTCTAACTTCCAACCCTTCTTCTTATACTGTCAATCTTTTCTCTCCTTTGGGTTCCTCCGACAATAAACTTATCTCGGTCACCTGTTCTATCTTTTCAGTACGGCCACCCGATCCTCCCAGCCGGCGGCGCTTGTGGCACTTTAGCGCTGCCGACTGGGAGGCTCTCCGGCAGTACTTCTTTGATTTCCCATGGAATGATTTCTACTTCCGTGGCCGAGAACCCTCGGAGAGTGCTGAACGCATTACCGAGGTAATCCTCTCGGGCATGGAAGCGTACATTCCATTTTCTTTCTCTCAGTCTAATGCAAAGAAATCTTGGTTTACTCACACTTGTTCTACTGCTGTCCACAACAAGGAGGAAGCATTCAAACGGCACCAACGCCTTAAAACTCTAGAATCTCATTCTTCCTATGTTTCTGCCCAGAATCAAGCCAAATCTGTTCTTCGACTTGCCAAGCACTCTTTCATCAACGATAAATGCACTGAACTATCCAACTCTAGCTCTTCCCAAGCTTTCTGGCATCTGGCCAAAAAGCTCTCCAACAACTTTTCTTCCTCGTCCTTCCCTCCCCTTTTCGATTCTGATGGCACAACAATCACTTCTTCCTCTGACAAAGCTGAACTCTTTGGTCAAACTTTTGCTAGAAACTCTACCTTGGATGATTCCGGTGCTCTTTCTCCCTCTCCACCCCCCTCTCTCCTACTTATGCCTATATCCTAATCTCTTCTAAAGATGTACTTTCTATCCTCCCTGGGCTTAATACTAAGAAGGCGTAGGGTCTGGACGGTGTTCCTCCTGTTGTACTCAAAAACTGTGCTTCCGTGTTGACCCCCTGCCTAGGCAAACACTTTTGTCTCTGTCTCTCCTCTAACGTCTTCCCTTCTTGCTGGAAGTTTCCTCTCATTCAACCTGTCCCAAAGAAGGGTGACCACTCTCAACCCTCCAACTATCGTCCAATTGCTCTCATCTCTTGTATCTCTAAAGTTTTTGAAACTATTCTTGCTTCCAAATTTCTTTAGCATTTCTCTTCTCGTAATCTGCTCTCAGATCGCCAGTATGGCTTCCTTAAGGGTCGCTCTACTGGTGATCTTCTTTCATATCTTACTAACTCTTGGTCATCCAACTTTCGGGACTTCGGTGAGACTTTTTCTGTTGCACTAGATGCATCGAAGTCCTTCGATAGAGTTTGGCACAAATCTTTAATGACTTAAATTGCTTCAAACTCTGTGTGTCCAGGCATTTTATATCGAACGTCCCTTGATTTTGGCCCTGTCACTCTTTAAACTCTGGGGGAGGCACTCGCTGCAGGCAGTTATGCCTTTTGTCTCCCTCATTCACATAGAAAAAAAAAAAAAAAAAAAAAAAAAAATGATACACACAACACAATTTCCAACAAGAGCATCTAACTCATTATGGTATATAACACATTTGGCTTCCCTCTACGAGTTTCTAATAACTGTGCCTATAATATCAAAATTATATGATACGGCTGTTCAAATGACTATAGTCTGTTTATTTACAGTTGACTGTAAACTAAATCCCTTTGCAGCTGATTTATCGATACCTAATGGTAAAATAGGGAACTGCTATGTCTCCACATCGTTTTATTAGCAACATTTTTGCTAATAAATCTTCATAATAACTAAGTGACCAAGATAAGGACATGCAAATCTACCGAAACAAATATAATATTGTTCATCATGTATCATACTATAATATTGTTCATCATGTATCATACTATAATATTGTTCATCATGTATCATACTATAATATTGTTCATCATGTATCATACTATAATATTGTTCATCATGTATCATACTATAATATTGTTCATCATGTATCATACTATAATATTGTTCATCATGTATCATACTATAATATTGTTCATCATGTATCATACTATAATATTGTTCATCATGTATCATACTATAATATTGTTCATCATGTATCATACTATAATATTGTTCATCATGTATCATACTATAATATTGTTCATCATGTATCATACTATAATATTGTTCATCATGTATCATACTATAATATTGTTCATCATGTATCATACTATAATATTGTTCATCATGTATCATACTATAATATTGTTCATCATGTATCATACTATAATATTGTTCATCATGTATCATACTATAATATTGTTCATCATGTATCATACTATAATATTGTTCATCATGTATCATACTATAATATTGTTCATCATGTATCATACTATAATATTGTTCATCATGTATCATACTATAATATTGTTCATCATGTATCACACTATAATATTGTTCATCATGTATCACACTATAATATTGTTCATCATGTATCATACTATAATATTGTTCATCATGTATCACACTATAATATTGTTCATCATGTATCATACTATAATATTGTTCATCATGTATCATACTATAATATTGTTCATCATGTATCATACTATAATATTGTTCATCATGTATCATACTATAATATTGTTCATCATGTATCATACTATAATATTGTTCATCATGTATCATACTATAATATTGTTCATCATGTATCATACTATAATATTGTTCATCATGTATCATACTATAATATTGTTCATCATGTATCATACTATAATATTGTTCATCATGTATCACACTATAATATTGTTCATCATGTATCATACTATAATATTGTTCATCATGTATCATACTATAATATTGTTCATCATGTATCATACTATAATATTGTTCATCATGTATCATACTATAATATTGTTCATCATGTATCATACTATAATATTGTTCATCATGTATCATACTATAATATTGTTCATCATGTATCATACTATAATATTGTTCATCATGTATCATACTATAATATTGTTCATCATGTATCATACTATAATATTGTTCATCATGTATCATACTATAATATTGTTCATCATGTATCATACTATAATATTGTTCATCATGTATCACACTATAATATTGTTCATCATGTATCACACTATAATATTGTTCATCATGTATCACACTATAATATTGTTCATCATGTATCACACTATAATATTGTTCATCATGTATCATACTATAATATTGTTCATCATGTATCATACTATAATATTGTTCATCATGTATCATACTATAATATTGTTCATCATGTATCATACTATAATATTGTTCATCATGTATCATACTATAATATTGTTCATCATGTATCATACTATAATATTGTTCATCATGTATCATACTATAATATTGTTCATCATGTATCACACTATAATATTGTTCATCATGTATCATACTATAATATTGTTCATCATGTATCACACTATAATATTGTTCATCATGTATCATACTATAATATTGTTCATCATGTATCATACTATAATATTGTTCATCATGTATCATACTATAATATTGTTCATCATGTATCATACTATAATATTGTTCATCATGTATCATACTATAATATTGTTCATCATGTATCATACTATAATATTGTTCATCATGTATCATACTATAATATTGTTCATCATGTATCATACTATAATATTGTTCATCATGTATCATACTATAATATTGTTCATCATGTATCATACTATAATATTGTTCATCATGTATCATACTATAATATTGTTCATCATGTATCATACTATAATATTGTTCATCATGTATCACACTATAATAATGATTACAACAATTCAAGATGACTTACAAAATATCAACTTTGATAATATTCTAATGATAGTAAGTAGAGGACGGATGAAATTGCTCTATTTAATTCTAGGGCCGGGTTTTGTGTCCTGGAGCGTGTTGGTATTGACGGGGGAGTGTGGGGCAGGAGGCTTTGATTTCTGCGGCATATTGTTTGGGTTATCATCTAACTATTATTAGTGAGCGCAAAGAATGTATAAGGTTTTGCGTTAATTTGCTGTTATAGCTGTTGTGTGTATGTGGTAATATATGTTATTCGGTAAATGGATACGTGTGTAACTATGAATGTTATTTGTGAGTTTGTATGAATTAATACATGTATGAGTATGTGCGTATGATTGTGAATGTGCAGTGTTATATTTCTATAAGTTCAGTGTCTGCTTATTCACGCAAATAAGTATATGTATGATATTGATATACTGTATACTATGTGTATGTGTGTGATAGTTTGAATGTGTGTGGGATGCGGATATATTCAATCGCACCATTGGGCCCTTGGCTTTTAATATAATACTGATGATGTACTCATGATTCACCTTGGATTAAGACTGGTTGTAATCAGGTGTTTGTGTATGGCCATGATCATGCTGACCACCTTGGTTGGAGCCTGGTGGTGTTATTATACTATGTAGATGTGTGTGTGTATGTTTAGGTATTTTTGGATTTATGTAAGTATACTATTTACTTATACCGCAGATACTTCTGCTAGTGTAAAATTATAATATTTCTCTTTATACTTCGGTTTGGGTGCATGTATCTTGTTTCTTCATTCGCCATTACTTCCAATGTTGTATTTAGTATAGTAGTATTTCAGGACATGTATACCAATAGGTATCAAGTCCTCTTTGTTATGTGATAACTTTTCAACACAACTTATTCTTGTATTTTGTATTTTGTCATATAACCATAAAACTATTTGAATTTGAATTTGAAATTAGTACTCTCATCCTTCCCCTTTTCTAATCCGAGTAATTCCCCCTGAAGTTGACGGCATAGACCTAATATATATGTTGTTTCCTGATACTCATAGTTAGGCCAAATATACCGACCGCAACCTCTCATAAGTCATGAACAACTTCAGTAATCGAGCTCATTTTGATACCATTTAGGACAAGTCTACCAGGGCATAGGCATGGACATGTTTAGCCCATTAATTTACTCTATCCCTTTTTGAGTCACAGGTTTGGGGTCGAGGTTAAATAATGCTCATTTTGATGCCATTTAGGAAGAGTCAGCCAGGGAATAGGCTTGGCAAGATATAGCCATTTACAGAGGTTTGGGGTCGGGGTTTCAAGCCAACCTATAATGAACATAGTATAGTTCCATATAAAGGGGAAGGTTATGGACAGTAGTGTTAATCATTGGGAAAAGGTTTACTCTCACTTTGACTCGTTGATAATAACACAGAGAAGGTGAGGCCGAGTCCCTTCCCAGTATTGAAAACTATGACCTTTATCGTGATACCTCAATACCTTCACCTGACCTGACCTGCCCTCCATCATAGTTTTCCAAGTACATTGAACACAATACAGGCTATGTATACAGATAGAGGAAACACATTCAGCACTAACTTCCATATTCCAGTAGTTATTGTTACATAGCGTTACATAGATACACAGACTGCACAGACTTTGTGGCCACTACTAGGCTAGCAAAGCAGAAGGCTGTCTTCCCACCCACCACTGTGAGGCAGTGTGTGATTGCTGTGTTCAAGACTGTTCTACATTTGTCAACATCTGGCAGACATACCTACAGTACAGGTGATATGTAACACTGACAGTTTGTATCAAGTATCTATCAATAACGCAATGACAGCCAACACTTTTCAGACTTGATTGCGTTATCATAAATAATTGACAAACGTTCTGTATTTGCTCAGTTAATTCAACATCTGACAGGATAATATAAACACCATATGAGGAGGAGCACTTTAGTTACAACGTTTCGAAGAGAGCTTCTTCAGATCACTGGGAAACGTTCTTCTCCTCATACGGTGTATATATTCAATCTGTCAACTTTTCAAAGTAATTTTAAGGGGGAGGTAGTTGCTTTTTATGGAGCCCCCTTCTCCTTCATGTTTAGCATATTAGTTATGACATTTTAATACGTCGTTCCGTTAGCTTAGGGATTTTGAGACCATTCGCCTCATTTCATTGTCAATATTTAGACCTTTTGTGCCATTTAGGTGTTCATTTTTTCCTGGCGAGAGATAGCGAGCCTTTCATTTTAGAGGGAACCGATCGAAGGCCGGGCCATTTTTCTAAAGGAAAATGTAAACATTTATCTTGAAAAGGGGGTCTCGGTGTTTTTTTTTTTTTTTTTTAGTGGAGCAGATAACTGCAAATTTCAGGAGAATCGTTCAAATGGTGATGCAAGCATGACATTTGGTACATGTACCCTTCAAGGTCCATTCTTCTCAGAAATACCGCTGGCCACGCGAAAATCCAAGATGGCGGTCATTTTTTAAGATGGCTGCCGTGCCTGACCATATATTGCTTTTTTTTTTTAAATTATTACCTGGTGAACATTTTAAGAGAAAACTGTTTCTTGCTAACCAGATTAATGAGAAGCACTGTTTTAATCATTGTCATAGTCTATAATTGGAATTTTAGAATGGCATCCAAGATGGCGTCCATTAATTTCATATGTACATATCTAAGCAACTACTGAACATATATACATGATTTTTGGTGTGCACTTACATTCTTTGGGTCAGATAATCCAATGGAGCCATTTTCACATTTGTTAGTAAGGACTGAGGCAGTGATGAGATCTTGCAAATATAATAGAGTGATGGTGCTGTCAATGGAGCTTGTCATCTTCTTGCTCATCAGGTCTTTCCGTGAAGCCAACTTTGCTCTCTATTGCCAGGCATTGAGTGAGTTAATCTCCTTCTTCTTTGCCAATAACAATACAAATTATGCCAGGTGGCTTCCAGTCCACCTGAGGGACATGCTCACTCTGGAGAGCACACACCCTGAGCTGTCTCAAGAATTCAAGAAGGGAAACTTTGTTGTCCATAAGACAAGTCGTGACTTCTCCGCAATGGCCCTTGACCAAGCCCATGAGCAGGCCAATGCCATCATCAAGGCTGATGGTGGAGGCATTGGGCTCACTGAAGACCCAGCAGCACTTAGGCGATGGATAGTTGTTGGTCCTGAGGTAAGCCGTTTGGTGTCCTTGTATGAACAAGAGGCTCAAGCTAAAGAGTCAAGTGAACACACAGCTCACCACGAGCAAACACCGCAAGCACATCTGACTTTCCTGGAAAGAGTCAATAAGCTGTCTCTGACTTTGCAATAGTTGGGCAGTCCTTTCCAGGATGACAGTCAAGAGCTGTATTCTATTGACAACAAAGACATAGCTCACCCCAGCTCAGTGGAACTTCTGCAGATTCACTTGGAGAGAGGCCAAACTAAATTCCAGGACTTTTCTGAAGCCTTAGCAAATAATCCAGTTTCCTTCTATGAGTCAATCAAGAGGAACAAAACTGACTTCTTCAGGCAAGAATCTGCTCCTATTAAGCACTCAAAGCAGAAGCTTCTGAAGGAGGACTACAAGCTCTTCTCAAAGCTGTTCATCTCCTGTCAGAGCAGACAGTGTGATCTGCAGGAGTTCTTCCACCATGAGAATCAGGCATTCCCAGCTGCACTGAGCGAGGGTGGAAGGCTGTACACTTGCCAGAAGTCTCAACTGACCTCTATCTTGGAGACTCATGTTACATCAACAGACGAAGAACCAGAGACCGATGTCCTGATTGTAGATGGGTCTGCTTTGGTCCATGTCTTGCCACCAAAGAGAGGAAAGACCTTTGAGGGCTATGCAACTCTGGACTTCCTGCCATTTATTCACAGCTATGCTACGAAGTACAAGACAACACATCTTGTCTTTGATGTGTACAACCCATCCAGCCTCAAAGCCGAGACCAGGTCTCAACGTGGCCAGGGAGGAAGACGCAAGGTGACAAACAAGAACAGCATTCCATCCAATTGGCGTAACTTCCGTAGGCATAATGACAACAAGACGGAGTTGTTCCAGTTCCTGGCAGACAGGGTTGCCCAAATGTCTGCACCAAACTTGGTAATTGTCACAAAGGGATCTGCAGTCCTCAGCACTCATGAAACTGGTCTTCAAGGACTGGACAAGTGCTCTCATGAGGAAGCTGACAGCCGCATCTTTGTGCATGCCAAATATGCTGCAGAACATGAGAGCAAAGCTGTCATGGTCAAGGCAAATGATACAGATGTTCTGGTCATTGCAGTGAGTGCCTTTCCAGCCCTTCAGAGTTTCGGGCTAGAGCAGTTATGGGTGGCATTTGGTCACGGTCAAAGCCGGCGCTGGATCAGTGTGCATGGCCTGTATCGCTGTATGGGGCAGGAGATGGCTAAAGGCATGTTATTCTTTCATGCCTTCACAGGGTGTGACACTGTTTCAGCCTTCCATAACAAGGGAAAGAAAACTGCCTGGCAGACATGGGATGTGTGTCCAGAGGCCTCCCCAGTCTTCTCCAAGCTGAGCCAGTACCCTCTTACAGTGGAAGATGGTGACCTGGAGATACTGGAGAGGTTTGTCATACTGATGTATGACAGGTCTAGCACTGCTACCACTGTGGATGAGGCCAGGCTTGACATGTTTGCCAGAAAACAGAGGCCTTATGAGGCCATTCCACCAACAAGAGCAGCTCTGCTTCAGCACACTAGATGAGCTGCCTTCCAGGCTAGTTGTGTTTGGGCCCAGGCAACCCAGTGTCAACCAGAAGCAGAGAGTCCTGCTGACTGGGGATGGCAGAAGGTTGGTGAAGAATGGCACGTCTTCTGGACAGCCAACTCCCCCATAGGCAAGAGTTGCGAACAGCTGACCAAATGTGGCTGTAAATCAGACTGTCGTGGCAGGTGCAAGTGCTACAGGCTGGGTCTCTCCTTTACAGCTCTGTGCACTTGCAAATGTGAGGTGTGAGTCTTTGATTCTATGGTATTTTTACTAATGTTATTTGTACTCAATGGATATGTATAAATGGTGTGAATTAGGCCGTTTCCTACGATATAATCTTCCTTCACTTTGTCTAGTTACTTATGACCCTGATGAGTTAATAATGTGACAAGTCTTTCTAATTCTCTGATCTCAAAAATTTAGGATTAGATGAAAAAATAATTTGTCTAGCTCTACTAATAGCCAAGATATTCACAACATTTGTCTTTAACCCCAGAAGGCCGATACACTACTCAAATTGCACGGCTTTAAATAGCCTTTAAATAGCCTGCTGATGGCTGCTATTTACTTGTATGACGTCACGGTACTTTTGCGGTAATTTTCACTGAGTTCCAATATCACCGAAACTACCATGATGTCAACACAATGGGTTTAAGGAAATTTCACTATGGCAAAGGTGCGTAAACACGGAAAATCACGGAAAAGTTACCTCACGAAAACAAGCAATATCTGAGTAACTACTGGGCCTATGGAGCTGAATTTTTTTACGAGACAAAAGCTGAAAGTGACCTCTCTCACGTGGTTTATGACTCATTTCTCTATCTTTATTCTTTGATTAGCTATTAAGCCATAAACACTACCGAAAATCGCCAACAAAATCCGGCCTCCTCGGGTTAATGGCGGCCATCTTGGACGCCATCTTAGTTAAAGTCTAATATGCAACTGCTTTGGACAAAATTACCTTCACTTACCACGTTAGAGCCAAAAACAAATGGATTGGACAGTATTCATGTCTTTTTTCTTTCAATTAACTGACCCATAACAGTAGGGCTCAGTCAGATGTGTCGGCCATCTTGAAAAATGGTCGCCATATTGAATTTGTGCGTGGCCAGCGGTATGTGCTTTGAAAGTGAGCTTTGAAGAATACCTGTACCAAATTTCATGCTTGCATCACCATTTGAACGATTGTTTCACTTATCTGCTTCACTATTTTACCTTAATGGTAGTCTAGCGAGGAAACTAAAACAAAAAATTAATAAATAAATATATAGACCAAAGAACAAGCACAACCCCCTTAACATCTGACAGGATGACGTGGTTAGGATACTGCACCTGTGATGTCACTTATCTGACCAACAGTACTTTATAACTGACTCACAACCAACACCCTTACAATCGATTCTTACACCATCCGTACTCTACATCAGATTCATCATTAGCAGTAGTCATGTTGGTGTTTGCTTTCCTTTTTATACTTTGTGTAAGCGTCCCCTGCCCTCCTCACAACTTCCCTAACTTGCTTTCACTGCTTGCAACAAAGAGTTTTACTCTCTTTTATGTGGTTCTAAAGTGTCTCCCTCCTCCACGCTATCTCTACCTTCCTCCATTGTTTTTCAATTTGGCTCCTTTCCCATTCTTACATCTCTCTCTCTCTCTCTCTCTCTCTCTCTCTCTCTCTCTCTCTCTCTCTCTCTCTCTCTCTCTAATCTTTCCATCCTCCTTAAACCAGATTTAGAGGGCAAGCACTCTCGAAGAGTTGCTAGACCTGTTGTTGCTTGACTTCCTTTGTACTCCTTTGCACCTTCCAACAACCACTCACTGTATCTCCTCCACTGCTCCGGAACTCAATATTTCTGTTTGTGGATATTTTGTCTGTCTGTTTGTGCGTATGTATGTATGTATATTCATTACCTATGCATGTATATTCTTCATGCATGTATGTTATATTTGTGTCATGTCGGTCTGCCTCACCTAACTCTCTGTGTCTAGCTATTTGTGTCTGTCTGTCTGTCTATGTGTCTATCTATCTGGTTGTCTGTTTGTTTGTCTGTCTGTTTGTCTGTCTGTCTGTCTTGTCAGTGTGTTTCCACCGCTTCACAGCTCCATTTATTTTCGGCCTCAACTTCACCTGATATTAAATGTTCTTCTGACCAAACGCTCTGGGTTTATATGTTCACTTTCATATTGTTTTTATCTTAAACATATACTGTATTCCTGTTACTGTTATAAAATGTGTTCAACTTTGGTTGATTATCAAATTGAAACAAAGGTAATTCTTTAAACCGTAATTAATATTCATAATACGTAGGTGTATACATCAGAATAGCTTTGGAAGGTATGGATACTATTAAAATAATGTTTATCATATCTATAAACTCTGTATAACTATAACTATATGATATAAAAACTCTGTATAACTATAACTATATGATATATAAATAACTTTAAGTAAAATCAATGTGGTTTAACCCTGGCGACGTCTTTTGAGTTTTACTCTAGCTATATTTAGAACATTTTATGAAGCTTAGCAAGAGTAAATGGTAGCTAAAAGAATGAATTGAGATAGCATGTAGCCATTTATTATGAAGCTTAGCAAGAGTAAATGGTAGCTAAAAGAATGAATTGAGATAGCATGTAGCCATTTATTATGAAGCTTAGCAAGAGTAAATGGTAGCTAAAAGAATGAATTGAGATAGCATGTAGCCATTTATTATGAAGCTTAGCAAGAGTAAATGGTAGCTAAAAGAATGAATTGAGATAGCATGTAGCCATTTATTATGAAGCTTAGCAAGAGTAAATGGTAGCTAAAAGAATGAATTGAGATAGCATGTAGCCATTTATTATGAAGCTTAGCAAGAGTAAATGGTAGCTAAAAGAATGAATTGAGATAGCATGTAGCCATTTATTATGAAGCTTAGCAAGAGTAAATGGTAGCTAAAAGAATGAATTGAGATAGCATGTAGCCATTTATTATGAAGCTTAGCAAGAGTAAATGGTAGCTAAAAGAATGAATTGAGATAGCATGTAGCCATTTATTATGAAGCTTAGCAAGAGTAAATGGTAGCTAAAAGAATGAATTGAGATAGCATGTAGCCATTTATTATGAAGCTTAGTAAGAGTAAATGGTAGCTAAAAGAATGAATTGAGATAGCATGTAGCCATTTATTATGAAGCTTAGCAAGAGTAAATGGTAGCTAAAAGAATGAATTGAGATAGCATGTAGCCATTTATTATGAAGCTTAGCAAGAGTAAATGGTAGCTAAAAGAATGAATTGAGATAGCATGTAGCCATTTATTATGAAGCTTAGCAAGAGTAAATGGTAGCTAAAAGAATGAATTGAGATAGCATGTAGCCATTTATTATGAAGCTTAGCAAGAGTAAATGGTAGCTAAAAGAATGAATTGAGATAGCATGTAGCCATTTATTATGAAGCTTAGCAAGAGTAAATGGTAGCTAAAAGAATGAATTGAGATAGCATGTAGCCATTTATTATGAAGCTTAGCAAGAGTAAATGGTAGCTAAAAGAATGAATTGAGATAGCATGTAGCCATTTATTATGAAGCTTAGCAAGAGTAAATGGTAGCTAAAAGAATGAATTGAGATAGCATGTAGCCATTTATTATGAAGCTTAGCAAGAGTAAATGGTAGCTAAAAGAATGAATTGAGATAGCATGTAGCCATTTATTATGAAGCTTAGCAAGAGTAAATGGTAGCTAAAAGAATGAATTGAGATAGCATGTAGCCATTTATTATGAAGCTTAGCAAGAGTAAATGGTAGCTAAAAGAATGAATTGAGATAGCATGTAGCCATTTATTATGAAGCTTAGCAAGAGTAAATGGTAGCTAAAAGAATGAATTGAGATAGCATGTAGCCATTTATTATGAAGCTTAGCAAGAGTAAATGGTAGCTAAAAGAATGAATTGAGATAGCATGTAGCCATTTATTATGAAGCTTAGCAAGAGTAAATGGTAGCTAAAAGAATGAATTGAGATAGCATGTAGCCATTTATTATGAAGCTTAGCAAGAGTAAATGGTAGCTAAAAGAATGAATTGAGATAGCATGTAGCCATTTATTATGAAGCTTAGCAAGAGTAAATGGTAGCTAAAAGAATGAATTGAGATAGCATGTAGCCATTTATTATGAAGCTTAGCAAGAGTAAATGGTAGCTAAAAGAATGAATTGAGATAGCATGTAGCCATTTATTATGAAGCTTAGCAAGAGTAAATGGTAGCTAAAAGAATGAATTGAGATAGCATGTAGCCATTTATTATGAAGCTTAGCAAGAGTAAATGGTAGCTAAAAGAATGAATTGAGATAGCATGTAGCCATTTATTATGAAGCTTAGCAAGAGTAAATGGTAGCTAAAAGAATGAATTGAGATAGCATGTAGCCATTTATTATGAAGCTTAGCAAGAGTAAATGGTAGCTAAAAGAATGAATTGAGATAGCATGTAGCCATTTATTATGAAGCTTAGCAAGAGTAAATGGTAGCTAAAAGAATGAATTGAGATAGCATGTAGCCATTTATTATGAAGCTTAGCAAGAGTAAATGGTAGCTAAAAGAATGAATTGAGATAGCATGTAGCCATTTATTATGAAGCTTAGCAAGAGTAAATGGTAGCTAAAAGAATGAATTGAGATAGCATGTAGCCATTTATTATGAAGCTTAGCAAGAGTAAATGGTAGCTAAAAGAATGAATTGAGATAGCATGTAGCCATTTATTATGAAGCTTAGCAAGAGTAAATGGTAGCTAAAAGAATGAATTGAGATAGCATGTAGCCATTTATTATGAAGCTTAGCAAGAGTAAATGGTAGCTAAAAGAATGAATTGAGATAGCATGTAGCCATTTATTATGAAGCTTAGCAAGAGTAAATGGTAGCTAAAAGAATGAATTGAGATAGCATGTAGCCATTTATTATGAAGCTTAGCAAGAGTAAATGGTAGCTAAAAGAATGAATTGAGATAGCATGTAGCCATTTATTATGAAGCTTAGCAAGAGTAAATGGTAGCTAAAAGAATGAATTGAGATAGCATGTAGCCATTTATTATGAAGCTTAGCAAGAGTAAATGGTAGCTAAAAGAATGAATTGAGATAGCATGTAGCCATTTATTATGAAGCTTAGCAAGAGTAAATGGTAGCTAAAAGAATGAATTGAGATAGCATGTAGCCATTTATTATGAAGCTTAGCAAGAGTAAATGGTAGCTAAAAGAATGAATTGAGATAGCATGTAGCCATTTATTATGAAGCTTAGCAAGAGTAAATGGTAGCTAAAAGAATGAATTGAGATAGCATGTAGCCATTTATTATGAAGCTTAGCAAGAGTAAATGGTAGCTAAAAGAATGAATTGAGATAGCATGTAGCCATTTATTATGAAGCTTAGCAAGAGTAAATGGTAGCTAAAAGAATGAATTGAGATAGCATGTAGCCATTTATTATGAAGCTTAGCAAGAGTAAATGGTAGCTAAAAGAATGAATTGAGATAGCATGTAGCCATTTATTATGAAGCTTAGCAAGAGTAAATGGTAGCTAAAAGAATGAATTGAGATAGCATGTAGCCATTTATTATGAAGCTTAGCAAGAGTAAATGGTAGCTAAAAGAATGAATTGAGATAGCATGTAGCCATTTATTATGAAGCTTAGCAAGAGTAAATGGTAGCTAAAAGAATGAATTGAGATAGCATGTAGCCATTTATTATGAAGCTTAGCAAGAGTAAATGGTAGCTAAAAGAATGAATTGAGATAGCATGTAGCCATTTATTATGAAGCTTAGCAAGAGTAAATGGTAGCTAAAAGAATGAATTGAGATAGCATGTAGCCATTTATTATGAAGCTTAGCAAGAGTAAATGGTAGCTAAAAGAATGAATTGAGATAGCATGTAGCCATTTATTATGAAGCTTAGCAAGAGTAAATGGTAGCTAAAAGAATGAATTGAGATAGCATGTAGCCATTTATTATGAAGCTTAGCAAGAGTAAATGGTAGCTAAAAGAATGAATTGAGATAGCATGTAGCCATTTATTATGAAGCTTAGCAAGAGTAAATGGTAGCTAAAAGAATGAATTGAGATAGCATGTAGCCATTTATTATGAAGCTTAGCAAGAGTAAATGGTAGCTAAAAGAATGAATTGAGATAGCATGTAGCCATTTATTATGAAGCTTAGCAAGAGTAAATGGTAGCTAAAAGAATGAATTGAGATAGCATGTAGCCATTTATTATGAAGCTTAGCAAGAGTAAATGGTAGCTAAAAGAATGAATTGAGATAGCATGTAGCCATTTATTATGAAGCTTAGCAAGAGTAAATGGTAGCTAAAAGAATGAATTGAGATAGCATGTAGCCATTTATTATGAAGCTTAGCAAGAGTAAATGGTAGCTAAAAGAATGAATTGAGATAGCATGTAGCCATTTATTATGAAGCTTAGCAAGAGTAAATGGTAGCTAAAAGAATGAATTGAGATAGCATGTAGCCATTTATTATGAAGCTTAGCAAGAGTAAATGGTAGCTAAAAGAATGAATTGAGATAGCATGTAGCCATTTATTATGAAGCTTAGCAAGAGTAAATGGTAGCTAAAAGAATGAATTGAGATAGCATGTAGCCATTTATTATGAAGCTTAGCAAGAGTAAATGGTAGCTAAAAGAATGAATTGAGATAGCATGTAGCCATTTATTATGAAGCTTAGCAAGAGTAAATGGTAGCTAAAAGAATGAATTGAGATAGCATGTAGCCATTTATTATGAAGCTTAGCAAGAGTAAATGGTAGCTAAAAGAATGAATTGAGATAGCATGTAGCCATTTATTATGAAGCTTAGCAAGAGTAAATGGTAGCTAAAAGAATGAATTGAGATAGCATGTAGCCATTTATTATGAAGCTTAGCAAGAGTAAATGGTAGCTAAAAGAATGAATTGAGATAGCATGTAGCCATTTATTATGAAGCTTAGCAAGAGTAAATGGTAGCTAAAAGAATGAATTGAGATAGCATGTAGCCATTTATTATGAAGCTTAGCAAGAGTAAATGGTAGCTAAAAGAATGAATTGAGATAGCATGTAGCCATTTATTATGAAGCTTAGCAAGAGTAAATGGTAGCTAAAAGAATGAATTGAGATAGCATGTAGCCATTTATTATGAAGCTTAGCAAGAGTAAATGGTAGCTAAAAGAATGAATTGAGATAGCATGTAGCCATTTATTATGAAGCTTAGCAAGAGTAAATGGTAGCTAAAAGAATGAATTGAGATAGCATGTAGCCATTTATTATGAAGCTTAGCAAGAGTAAATGGTAGCTAAAAGAATGAATTGAGATAGCATGTAGCCATTTATTATGAAGCTTAGCAAGAGTAAATGGTAGCTAAAAGAATGAATTGAGATAGCATGTAGCCATTTATTATGAAGCTTAGCAAGAGTAAATGGTAGCTAAAAGAATGAATTGAGATAGCATGTAGCCATTTATTATGAAGCTTAGCAAGAGTAAATGGTAGCTAAAAGAATGAATTGAGATAGCATGTAGCCCTTTATTTAGTAAACATCCTTCCTAGGCTGAATAAAATCGTTTAAAAGCTGCAATAATTTAATGCAGAGGAAGTCACCGGTATAGAAAGGGTTAATGTAACAAAACTGGCATCCAAGACTGTACATACTACTACAATAACCATACATCTACACTGGAAAATTACTTATAAATAACACCTGGACTTCATATAATATTATTATTGTGCATATTCAAAGTTGATGGAAATTATAACTAGTGTAGCGTATATGCATTACCTTTATGAACCTAAACAATTATCTCCATAATGATTTTACATACTGTATTAACTAATTCATTAGGTCGACATTTAATGAGTGATAGTTAAAGTAATACAAAGGAGTAAAAAGGTGTACACAGGAAATCAAGCAACAATAGATCCAGCAAATCCTCAAGGCTGCTTGCCCTCCAAAACACAGATGGTCAATTGTGTCCAAAGAGTGATTTAGAGTGGATAAGGGAACAATGGAAAGGGAAGAATGCCCTGGAACAAATGTCCGTGGCAGGATTAGGAGATGTTAGTAGGGGATAGCTTAACAAATAAACTTAAAAAAACATAAAAAATAAACAATAACATATTATAATCCTTTATTAATTTACAAATGCAGTCATGCGAGGATTTAAGGCAAGATGTTTGTCTAAGCGAAGTCTAAACGAATCAACAGTGCTGCAGTCTATGACATCTCGGGGAAGCTCATTCCACAAGTAGACACAACTCGAAATGAAGGAGAAACTCTTAAGACTCCAGCGAGTTACAAGATTTACCAAAACATGTTACCACCGTTCCCCTGTGTGTAACTTGATTGGTCGATAGTGAAATATTTATTACAGTTCATAATGTCGATGTCTTTGATGATTTTGAACACTTGACTTAATTCGCCTCTTAATCTGCGCTGTGTTAAATGAAATAGATTTAATTATCTAAGACACTCTTTGTACGGTTTGTTCTTGAGGCAAGGTATCATTTTAGTAACTCTACGTTGAACTCATTCTAGCTTGTCTATATCTTTCTGGTATTAAGGGCACCGTGATTGAATGCAATATTCCAAGAGAGGGCGAACTAAGGAATAGTAAAGAGTTAGAACTACATCTTTGGATTTATGCTTACTGTAAATGACCTGCCTATAAAGCCAATTATTTTGTTTGCCTTCTTAACAACTTCTGAACATAGTTGACTGGGTTTTACGTTACTGGATAGTGTTAATCCCAAAGTAGTTTCTCTGTCTACACTCCTAAGCTGGGTGCCATTCATTGAATAGTTTGCTTTCTCATTTCGGTTTCCAACGTGGAGTACTCTACATTTATCCGCATTGAAACACATTTGCCAAATTTGAACCCAATGTGACAACTTATCTAGACTATGTTGCATATCTTCAACATGTTCATTTGAGAGTACTATATTTGTAATTTTTGTATCGCCAGCAAACTTTGAGATTGTACAGTCACTCATAAAAAATTGTGGACCCATCATGTGAGAGCGTTGATAAAAATGTATTGTTTTTACTAGGTACCCTGGAGACAGCCTGGGGCTACGTACAGGGTGGGTGGGGATGGAGCAAAGGGAGGGTGTGTGTGAGATCATGAGATGGGGTAGTGGAGGAAACTGTCAACCCCTCATTCTTATTTTATGGCAACATATCAGGTCCAGCACTAGCTCTACCTAGTTCGTTCTCTCTCTCTCTCTCTCTCTCTCTCTCTCTCTCTCTCTCTCTCTCTCTCTCTCTCTTTCTTTCAAATTTCATCCTTTCCCCTTCAAGGTGTCTTTCTATCCTTTTTTTAATTTAGTTTCTTAACTTTAACCCGGCAAGCGCGATAGGCCTCACGGAAGGCTTCCTATAGGGAACGCGATAGGCCTCACGGAAGCAGGACCATAAAAAAAGCTTTCCAAAAAAAAAAAGGGCCTATCAAAAAAAATGAATTTGTCTCTAGGTGAGATAATTCCCCTCCAGTACTCATCCATGTAAATCTCACCCACCCCCCTCCCCTCCTTCCCCACCTTATTCCCCCCTCCCTCCCCTCCTCAATTATCACCTATTTTCCCTCTTATTATCATCATTTATCGGTTATTTTTCTCTCCCGCGATAATGTAGCACAAGTGGGTTGCAGAAAAGATCGATATGTAACACCCAGACACCAGCCCACACCGCCCCGCTCGTCTCAGTTACCTCACAGACAGCGAGAGAGGAGGGTTGACTGTAGCTCTCTCTCGCCTGACATTACGACCGGGTGGCCAATATCTTCGTTTTTCACCACCCAAATGCTTTTCCCACTTATTTTAGCACTCTTGAAGGTTCATATATACATCATATATGTAAAATAAAAGCATACCGAAAACAAATAATGGTCTATATTGTAAATATAACGAATTCTGTCAGAATCCAAGGCTAGAAATACACAAATAACTACCCTAGCCCCTAGGTCTATTTAGCGCTTACCGGGTTAATAACTCTTCCTTATTATACTTTCGTAATTTATTATTAAATGCACCTCATTCTATTATACTCAATTTTTTCCAGTAATTTTTTCTTTGGTAATTAATCTGCTCGAGTTTCGAATATTTCTTATTCCTATATTTTTGCTATGTTTTTGTATTGACTGTATTGTTTAACTTTGTTCTATACAACAGGCCTTACGCTGTGTTAACCTGGGAAAGACGAGGATCCTCATAAGAGGTTTGGTGGGCGAAGGCCCAAGGCTTAAAATAACATTTCAAAACACCCCACTGGCACTCAAAATAAAGCAATATGTGATTAGGTGAGATAATTCCCCTCCATATATCCTATCACTCCTCCACATGTGTGTCAACCCCCCCCCCCCCCTTCTTCCCCCTCCTCAATTATCTGGTATCTCCCTATTATTCCCGATATTTATCGAGTATTGTCGCGCGAAGACGGCTGGGAGAGATGGGGGAGGATGGGGGAGTCTTTCATGACCCTTTAGCCAGTCTGAGACACTCCCTAATCTCTCAGTAGCTTGCGAGACATGAGAGAGGAAGGATGTATGTCTTTCGCCGGTCCGGGTCAGGTTACAACCGCGGGGCTAAAATATAAGTTTTTCACCAGCCAATTACTGTTACTACTTCTTTCATTGCTTTTCAATGTTCATATGTTCATATTAAAATGTGAATTGATGCATATGTAGACGTAATTATGTTATATATGGTAAATATGACAATTTTCGTTGGAAAGGAAGCAAATACCTTCGCCTGGCAGGACCTTTGAACTACCATGGCTTCGCCGTTCTTGGGTTAAAATATATAAATACATTTAAATGCTCTCTTCGATTTATCAAGATCATAATAGTTCTCTTTGCCATAGGCTGAGCCATATAATGGCCGACTAATTATGTTATTATATTATTAAAATATCCATATTGTTGAGCACAAATACCTGAAATGGATACACCCAACAAGTTTCTATCACAATGGGATGATGTAATTTACCAGTGCATAAGACTTCTCTTTATATTGGTTTATTGATCACACCCCTCTTAACCCGAGGAATGCACATTTTATGTTTCTAAAAAGGACGCACATGTTAATTAATTTAATTACCTTCGATTCTGACAGTATTCATAATATTTACCATATAATGAATTATTTATGTTCTATGTGCGTATATTTTCTTGCATGAAGAACATGTGAGTAGTGAAGACCAGAAAGTAGGTGCAAACAGCAAATATCTAGTGAAAAAAGTATATTTGTGGCGGGAGGAGGTAGCTGGAGATGAGAGAGAGAGAGAAAGCAACATAGGTGTGCTTCCTGGGCCTGCTTGAGTCTGACTGACAGTCCCAGCTGTCTTCTGCATAAGTGAAGGGTAGGAAGGAGTGTGGAAGACTGTGACTCACCATATGTGAAGGGTAGGAAGGAGTGTGGAAGACTGTGACTCACCATATGTGAAGGGTAGGAAGGAGTGTGGAAGACTGTGACTCACCATATGTGAAGGGTAGGAAGGAGTGTGGAAGACTGTGACTCACCATATGTGAAGGGTAGGAAGGAGTGTGGAAGACTGTGACTCACCATATGTGAAGGGTAGGAAGGAGTGTGGAAGACTGTGACTCACCATATGTGAATGGTAGGAAGGAGTGTGGAAGACTGTGACTCACCATATGTGAAGGGTAGGAAGGAGTGTGGAAGACTGTGACTCACCATATGTGAAGGGTAGGAAGGAGTGTGGAAGACTGTGACTCACCATATGTGAAGGGTAGGAAGGAGTGTGGAAGACTGTGACTCACCATATGTGAAGGGTAGGAAGGAGTGTGGAAAACTGTGACTCACCATATGTGAAGGGTAGGAAGGAGTGTGGAAGACTGTGACTCACCATATGTGAAGGGGAAGGAGTGTGGAAGACTGTGACTCACCATATGTGAAGGGTAGGAAGGAGTGTGGAAGACTGTGACTCACCATATGTGAAGGGTAGGAAGGAGTGTGGAAGACTGTGACTCACCATATGTGAAGGGTAGGAAGGAGTGTGGAAGACTGTGACTCACCATATGTGAAGGGTAGGAAGGAGTGTGGAAGACTGTGACTCACCATATGTGAAGGGTAGGAAGGAGTGTGGAAGACTGTGACTCACCATATTATGTGCAGAGAAAGGGAGGAATGAAGAAAATACAAGGAATAATAGCCAATAATGGGGGAGGGGAAAAGTGGAGGGAGAAAGGGGGTGAAGGAGAGAGAGAGAGACACATGTGGGGGAGAGAAAGGAAGTAGTGGAGGGAGAAAGGGGGTGAAGGAGAGAGAGAGACACATGTGGGGGAGAGAAAGGAAGTAGTGGAGGGGGAAAGGGGGTGAAGGAGAGAGAGAGAGAGACACATGTGGGGGAGAGAAAGGAAGTAGTGGAGGGAGAAAAGGGGTGAAGGAGAGAGAGAGACACATGTGGGGGAGAGAAAGGAAGTAGTGGAGGGGGAAAGGGGGTGAAGGAGAGAGAGAGAGACACATGTGGGGGAGAGAAAGGAAGTAGTGGAGGGAGAAAGGGGGTGAAGGAGAGAGAGAGACACATGTGGGGGAGAGAAAGGAAGTAGTGGAGGGGGAAAGGGGGTGAAGGAGAGAGAGAGAGACACATGTGGGGGAGAGAAAGGAAGTAGTGGAGGGAGAAAGGGGGTGAAGGAGAGAGAGAGACACATGTGGGGGAGAGAAAGGAAGTAGTGGAGGGAGAAAGGGGGTGAAGGAGAGAGAGAGACACACATGTGGGGGAGAGAAAGGAAGGTAGTGGAGGGAGGAAAGGGGGTGAAGGAGAGAGAGAGACACATGTGGGGGAGAGAAAGGAGGTAGTGGAGGGGGAAAGGGGGTGAAGGAGAGAGAGAGACACATGTGGGGGAGAGAAAGGAGGTAGTGGAGGGAGAAAGGGGGTGAAGGAGAGAGAGAGAGACACATGTGGGGGAGAGAAAGGAGGTAGTGGAGGGGGAAAGGGGGGTGAAGGAGAGAGAGAGACACATGTGGGGGAGAGAAAGGAAGTAGTGGAGGGAGAAAGGGGGTGAAGGAGAGAGAGAGAGACACTGTGGGGGAGAGAAAGGAAGTAGTGGAGGGAGAAAGGGGGTGAAGGAGAGAGAGAGAGAGAGAGAGAGAGAGAGAGAGAGAGAGAGACACATTATGGGGGAGAGAAAGGAAGTAGTGGGGGGAGAAAGGGGGTGAAGGAGAGAGAGAGACACATGTGGGGGGAGAGAAAGGAGGTAGTGGAGGGGGAAAGTGGGTGAAGGAGAGAGAGAGAGACACATGTGGGGGAGAGAAAGGAAGTAGTGGAGGGAGAAAGGGGGTGAAGGAGAGAGAGAGACACATGTGGGGGAGATAAAGGAAGTAGTGGAGGGAGAAAGGGGGTGAAGGAGAGAGAGAGAGACACATGTGGGGGAGAGAAAGGAAGTAGTGGAGGGAGAAAGGGGGTGAAGGAGAGAGAGAGAGACACATGTGGGGGAGAGAAAGGAAGTAGTGGAGGGAGAAAGGGGGTGAAGGAGAGAGAGAGAGACACATATGGGGGAGAGAAAGAAGGTAGTGGAGGGGGAAAGGGGGTGAAGGAGAGAGAAAGACACATATGGGGGAGAGAAAGAAGGTAGTGGAGGGGGAATTTACCACATGATCACATATTGCTTCCATTTGAGTGCCTGTGGGACAATTTTTTGTTTTGTTCATAGGCTTTCTTCCATGAGGCCTATCGTATTCGCTACACAGACACTTCCGTGAGGCCTATTACGCTCCTTGGGTTAATCACAACATTACTTAATATTAATATTATACAATAGATGGACATACTAATTTCCAACAACATATCGGCTGTTGTTCGGCCTACTCTCCAAAGACTTGCCTCTCCTTCAGATTCATATAATCTTTACCAACAGTTCAGAACCTTTTCATATATACCTATAATACTTTTGATATGGGATAATGCTGTTTCTATTGTTTGTTTTCCGGCGCACGATCTTCAGTCACTCCTTAGTCAAACATCTTAATTTGTGAGGTTGGTATACGTTGCTCACCCTAATAAATTTTTTTTTTTTTTTTTTTTAAGAGACAATGAACGGAGGAAGGAAAAACACAGATAAAACAAAAAGGTCCATGTGCCTAAAGGCATCCTCCATTCATAAAATGTTTGTAACAACTGGATTTAAACATTTGTAGATTGTAAGTTTGTGGAAAGCAATTCGAGGGAAGTGAATTCCAAAAAGTAGTAGTTCTAGGGATAAATGAATTTTGATAAGCAGAAGTTCTGCATTGTGGAGGAGAAAGTGTAAATTCATGGGCGCTCTCAGCTGCCCTAGTTCTACAGGGAAAGATGTGGAGAGGTGGCACAATTGAAGCAAGTTCTTCGGAACAATTGCTGTGAAAATATCTGTAGAATAATGCAAGGGATGCAAAGTTTCTTCGTATGGATAATGTAGGAAGGTCCTGTGTGATTGCAGGGTTATTGATTAATCTAATAGCTTTATTTTGAATTCTGTCCAACTGCCTCAATGCAACCACTCCACTTCCACTCCACAGAGGTGAACAGTAATCCATCTGAGAACGCACATGACTTTTATATATTACGGCCAACTGCTCGTCAGTGAAGAATTCTCGAACTCTGTACAGGAGTCCCAGTTTTTTAGAGGCATTCTTAGCAATGCTTCTAACATAATGTGTCCAGCTCAAGTTAGTAGTTAATGTTACACCGAGAATGTCAATACTAGGGGAAGTGGGAATATTTACATCATTAAAAAATATATGGGAGTCAGTGAGATTCTGTCGGTTAGAAAATTGAATGTACTTGGTTTTCTGTGCATTAAAGGAAACTAGATTCTTTTTTCCCCATTCTTCAATTCTAGAAAGGTCCTGGTTCAGAGAAATTGCAGTGCTTATTTTTGAATTTATAAGATCGGGTTGGGTGAAAGAATTGGTAAATGTGAAGGAACTGTGGAGTGTTGAGTCATCTGCATAGGAATGTATTGGATTATGAGTGGTAGATATGAGATCATTGATATGAATGAGGAACAGAGTTGGGGCCAAAACTGATCCCTGGGGAACACCAGCATTTATTGAGTGAAATTGAGAATAAAGGCCATCTACCATTACATGTATTTTTCTGTTATGAAGATAAGAAGAAATTAGTGGAACTAATGATGCAAGGCCGTAGTGTGACATCTTCGACAATAATGATTGATGCCAGACTCTATCAAATGCCTTTGATATATCCAGTGCTATTGTATGTCTTTCACCATGTTGGTCTGTAGCTTGGTTGATTTGATGCGTAAGAAGGCAAAGAATGTCTGCAGTTGATCGACATCGTCTAAAACCATATTGCCTATCACTGATTAATTTATTATTCTCAAGATGCTTAATTATGTGATTATTTAATATAATTTCAAAGACTTTACCAAGAGTGGAAGTTATAGCTATTGGTCTGTAGTTTGATGGATCTGAAGAGGCACCTTTTTTAGGAACTGGATGGATGTTTGCTTCTTTCCAGGGTACTGGAAGCATGAGGTATGAGTACATAGACAGAACAATGTTGCCAATACAGGAGCGAGCACCAAGGATCAATTCTTAAGTACTATTGGAGGAATTTCATCTGGACCAGGAGCCTTATCTACTGAGAGATTCTGCAAAATAGTTTTGACATGTCTGGTGTGGATCTTAAGTGAGGGAATTTCAGGCGAATTAAAATTAAGTACAGGGACATCTTGATTTATTTCATCTAAGGTTGAGTTGGTGGAGAAAATATCCGCAAGAAGGTTAGCTTTACCTCGTGGGTCACTTACAAGATTGCCAGTCGGAGATTTTAATGGTGGAATGGATGAAGCAGTTGTGAAGTTGGATTTGAATGAGTTAAGAGTAGACCAAAATATTTTGTTATCATTTGGATTATTTAGAAGTGTATTTGCCTGCTTGTGGAGAAAGTTTGATTTAGTTAGGTTTAATACAGTTTTGGCATGAGTTCTGATGTTTCTAAAGTAATTAAAGGCTTCATGTGTTTTTGATCTTGTGTATGCATTGTAGGCTATTGCTTTTTGTTCAGTTACTCTAGCACAATTATGGTCAAACCATTTAGGTGAATTAGATCTTTTAATGTACTTTTGATGAGGAATAAAAGTTTCCATTCCAATTTTTACAAAATCTTGTATGTGGCTCAAGGTGGAGTGTGCATCATTAGAAAAGAAAGAGGTCCAGGACATATCAATAAAGAAACCTTGAAGACCCTCCCAGTCTGCCCTATCGTAATGCCATTTAGTCACCAAAACAGGTTCAGAGTGGGAAGGTGTGGTAGGTGATAGACAGGTGGCCTGTATCAGACAGTGATCAGAAGATCCAAGCGGGGACCTCACTGTAACATCATAATTTTCTAAATTGGTTGTTAAAAATAAGTCCAGTAGGTGGGAATTATGATTAGGATTATCTAGTACACGGGTGGGTTGGTTGACTAGTTGAGTGAGATTAAATGAGTCTGCAAATCGCTCACATTCAAGACCAGCATCATCAGTCCTGGCTGAATGAGTGAGCCATTCAACATTATGGACTTTAAAATCACCCAACACAGTGATTTCAGAAGAAGCATTTAAGTTGAGGACACTGAGTTGTGAGGACAGAGAATCAAAAAGACTTTGCTCTGGAGGAGTATTTGGGGAACGGTAGATGCAACATATGTATTTAAATTTACCAGCAGAAATTGATTTGTATATAGAATAATCAAAATAGGGACAATTGAAACTAGTAACCTCCTCCAGGGCAATTTCAGATTTTGCGAAGCAACATACACCTCCTTTAGGTCTGAAATTTTGGAGCAGTTGATAACCTGGAAAATTAAATCTAGACGTGTCAGATGTTGATGTTACTTGAGTCTCTGTCAAAAAAAGGAGAGTAGGGGATTCTGCTTGAAGAAATTGGTGTACAGAATTGATGTTAGAGTGAAGTCCCCTTATATTGCTAAAGAAAAAGCTGCACCGACGAGCAGCTTTGGGACGTTGCAATGCTCTTGACACAGTCGCATGATGACGACCGGGAGGGCCCTGTGTCAATGACCCAACCCTGCCGGGGGTGGATATCCGAGGGACCACCAGGTTTGCTCTTAACAATTGTACTGCCATATTTATTTACAACATTACAGGGATTTGACTCGGTCATCTCTGCTCCAAGGGTCACACTCACATGGCTATAATACGATATAAGAAGGGTGAAGCGATAGCTCAATATATAAAGGTATTGCCAAACCCAATTCTGATTAGCAGCACACTCTGACACTTTTAGAATAATACAGAAGGGTATTGTAAGGGTTAATGGATGAAGTTCATTCATTCATGATGTATTTCATAATCGTAACATGCTATCCATTATGGATATCCATGAGGCATCTGCAATACGGACAATATGTTCGGTGAAAGATACAATTATCTTGGGAGGTGAGTCACAAACACTCGAGTCTCGGGCAAGTTCGTGCCATATCGTTGTCAGAAGAAAGCAAAGGCCTAACTCGTAAACCGACTATTGCTCGTCGAGTAAATTCTGAAAGAATTAGACAAATCTGTAATAAATAGCTACTGCATTTGCCTAAAATGCGTGGTTGTGTTTCATAATATTTTCACAAAAATTATGAAGCTTGTGTCATTATGTTGAGCTTGAAGAGGCGATTGTATCTAAGGAAGCGGCATAGTTTGTTGACAAGAAACTTTCTTAGCTAGACACAAAAAAAATACCTTATTATACTCCCTTTCAATTGATTCCTTTAAAACTAGTCATGTATTTGGTTTGGGGGGACCAGTCTTCTCAAGTTAAATGCCAAAAATATCCATCAATCTTTGTTAGTAATGTAAACGATGATCCCTTGTCTATCAAATTCTAGTTAAAACCGTGACCTTACTGCCCAAGTGTGTGGTTGAAAGAAAAGGGAAGATCACCAGGTGGATAGTGTTATGTATTGCCTTAATTAAAACTAATTGCTGGTGGGATAGAGTTAACTAATTATTAGTGGGTGTATGTGACTATTTATTTGTACATAAGAAGACCTTTAGGAAGTAAACTAACTTCGGGGAACATACTTTGTGTTCAGAGTGTACTGTAGCCTACTTGCCAGATATCGTTTGCCGCAGGCCATAAAAGCCGGCAGATTGTGGCGCCAAGCGCACACGTTACCTTGTTTAAGCATCTCTCTGGCAGACGTATGATTAGTCCTTATATAATTCGTGATTTAATGTTTTACTCTTCATTTATATATTTTAATGAAGTATTCTATATCATTATTAGTTGAGTTAAGTTGTTTGATTGGAGAGCGAGTAGTTGTATTTTAGTCCAGTACGATAACTTTACTGACCATGCAAGGACTCGATAGAATATAGGATTTGAGAAACGTCAGTTCTCCTCACACCTCTGCTTCGCCAAGACCTCACCATGGGTCATCCTGAGCTTGTCCTGCCTTGTATAACTATCTCTCTATAGATAAGTATTATTATTTTGTATTGTATGATTATGTTGTATTGTGTGAATGTAAGGATAGATGTATAAAAGTGTAATTTATATGTAAATAATATCCATACTTTTAAACTATCTTTTCATCCATACCTACCTTATTTATTTTCATGTAGCCTACTATCTTTCACTTTCAAATTAACTTAAAGATTTAAATACCTTATATATTTGTGTGGTTCCTTACATATAAATCCTAAAGGATTTACGAAAGCATAAATTATTCTACTGACATTTAACGTAAACTTAATAATATCAATTATTCTGTTTGACTTGTTGTATAGCAATAGGGTAATATACTTGTTGTATAGCAATAGGGTAATATACTTGTTGTATAGCAATAGGGTAATATACTTGTTGTATAGCAATAGGGTAATATACTTGTTGTATAGCAATAGGGTAATATACTTGTTGTATAGCAATAGGGTAATATACTTGTTGTATAGCAATAGAGTAATATACTTGTTGTATAGCAATAGGGTAATATACTTGTTGTATAGCAATAGGGTAATATACTTGTTGTATAGCAATAGGGTAATATAATAATAGGGTTTCGCTGGAGGATAATATTAACCTTGCAGTCTAGTTTTGGTGGTTAACTTCCATTCTTATAATACCACGGTGATAAGTTGTGTTGCCTTTTCATTGGAGCTAATCATTTATTCATGGTGTTGTGGGTTTGAACCCTAGTCCGTAACATGTGGCATAACATAATGTGGCATAGAAACAATGCTTTATACCTGTTGTCAGTCCGAAATCATATTTTCGCATTCATTTTCGATATTTCAGCGAGTTGATAAGAGATTTTTCTATAATTTTCAAGATGATTCTCCTTATTTGAATATAGCAATTGTGATTAGAAAATGTCCATTCTTTATTGTCGTATTACAATGAAAAGAATCAATATATGACTCACGTAAAAGGTCTCTCAAATAGCTGGATTGTTGAAATTTATTAAAAAAACGTAACTTCGGACTGACAAGAAGTATACTTATTCAAAATCAGTGGTTGAATATATTGTGGCTGAGTGGAAAGTAATCTATATAAGATATACATAAGGGTGGATAGTCTACAAATGAATGATTATGGAGGTGAATAGCTAATTACAGTATATAGACAGGTGGATACGTGGGTGAATAGTTAGACAAATCAATAGTTACGCAGATGGATATATAACTAGACAAATGGATAGGATAGAAAAATCGTTAAACAAATAGATTGGTTAGTTTATAGTTAGACAAATGGATAGTTAGACAGCTGGGTAGGTGGATAGATAATAAACCAGAAAAATAGTTAAAACAAATGGATTGGTGAGTTTATAGTTAGATAAATGGATAGCTAGATATCTGGATAGGTGGATAGATACTAAACCCGTAAATGGATGTAACCTTGAGCATAGTGTATTCTATATACACTAATAAATGGCATACGTTGTTGATTGATTAGGGAAAATGTAGTAAACATCAATCAAATAGTTGTAACTTAACTGTGGTATATTACTTCTTTAGTTAATGCTATAATAAATCTGGAAAACATACAGAATGTTGCATGACAGTAATAACAAGAACATGTAGCAACAAACTTTGCAATATCGGCAAAAGTATGAATTAACCAGAGAACAAAGAAAACAAAACTAAGTAAAATAGATAATCAGCTTATAACTTTCTGGAAGAGAGAGAGAGAGAGAGAGAGAGAGAGAGAGAGAGAGAGATAGAGAGACACAGGCAGAGAGTGAGTTGGATGAGTGAACAAAGATAAAGACAATATATAGACAGATACAGGTATGCTCGTATACGGTACAGTATTATACAGTAGTATAAAGTGAACCAACTATTAATTATATTACGGAAATGGATAAATAGTGAAAGTAATAGCTGTAGGAGATTAAAATGGTGTGAAATATTGCTATATGTAATACAAAATTGGCAGTTTGATAGTTTCATCCACCACCCCATCTCATACACACCCTCCCTTCCCTCCAACCCCACCCATCTTGTGCTGAGCCCCAGGCTGTCTCCAGGGTACCTACTAAAAAAATAATCCATGTTTAGACCTGCTCTAACGTGGGGGGGGGGGGGGGGGTCCGCGATTTTTTATAAGTGACTGTACATCTATGTAAATATCTCTCTCACCAACCACTACTCACTATTCCCATAGATTCCTTCACTTTGACTTTAGCTTTAAGAGGGGATGATTGTTTTTTCTGGCCCCCCTTCTTCCTCATGTTTAACCACATTAGTTTCGAGATTTAAAAAGACGTTCGCCCTATTAGTTTGGCGATTTTAAGACGAGGCTGTAACGTAGTAGTAATCGGCCTTAGGCCAGGAACTCTGTCTGTCTTGTTTATAGAGCTCTGTTGTTAGCAAATTATACCGCCCCCAGCTACCCTCTTAACTAGTTGGCCGCGTTCCTCTGTATGTCTGTGTGATGGAAGGTTTGTATTGCCAGTCTGTGTGGCTGACTGTCTGTCTTGTTTATATAGCTCTGTTGATAGCAAATAATACCGCCCCCAGCTACCCTCTTAACTAGTTGGCCGCGTTCCTCTGTATGTCTGTGTGATGGAAGGTTTGTATTGCCAGTCTGTGTGGCTGTCTGTCTGTCTTGTTTATATAGCTCTGTTGTTAGCAAATAATACCGCCCCCAAGCTACCCTCTTAACTAGTTGGCCGCGTTCCTCTGTATGTCTGTGTGATGGAAGGTTTGTATTGCCAGTCTGTGTGGCTGTCTGTCTGTTTTGTTTATATAGCTCTGTTGTTAGTCGGATTATTTGTTCTCTCTCTGTCCCCAACTTCACTGACCCTTTTCATTTCTGAGTCAACTTTACCACCTGGGGTCAACTTGCATTCTGTCCTAATGGCTTGGGCTGGAATTTACACCTTTATGTGTTTGTGTCTATAACAAGAGATATGTTGTCGCTTGCTATCCTTTATGTACACACACATACACACATAAAAAACTATCTCTCTCTCACACACAAACGCACACACACACACTATCTCTCTCTCTCGCACACACACACACACACACACAGGAACACACATCCTCGCTCTCACTTCTTCCCCTGGTTCCATTGCATGCACCTCCCTTATATTTATATATTTAACAAGTCAAGGAATATCATCATCTCAGGCATTCTCCCAAGATCGACGCACCTGACAAATTCTACGACAAGGCCTTCAGCACAAATAGCCGACTAAAATATTTGTGTCTGAGGGAAGAAGTTGAATTCATCAATCTCTGGGACAACTTCTAAAACCAGCCTACTCTGTTCCGCAAGGATGGCACTCATCTAAACCCTGTGGGTTCAGCACACATGGGTCGTCTCCTACACGAAGCAGTCCGCAGCCATGGATCAAAAAACGCCATCCGAGAAGAAGCAGCAGTGACATAAATCATCCAACGCCAAGCAAAAAACAGAGGCAACCGAGGACCACCAGCGATAAGGACCGAAGACAGCGAGGACCGAGGACAGCCATGAACATAAATGTAGATCCGACAAGAACCAACAATATTATTAAAGAGCGTTCCGTGAGTTCTAAAATAACAAATGTAAAGGTTTTCTATGCAAACGCTCGTAGCATACGCAATAAATTTTCAGATTTAGAGGAGCTAGTGTTTACAGAAAATTATGATGTGATTGGCATAACAGAATCTTGGCTCAATACAGAAGATAGACTTTTTAGCAGAGTATTCACTTCCCGGTTATGTAATGTCTGAGAAAAGCTGAATAAATCGAAATGGAGGTGGCGTTTTACTTTATATCAAAGAAAGTCTTAACCCTACCCTCTTGTCAAAACCTCAAATTGTGAACGTCGACACATCTTTTGTGCTAATAAAGAATAATAAAGGTACAAAAATAATACTTGCATTAATATACAGACCTCCAGCTCAATCAGTGCAAACTGACCGAGAAATTTACGAACAAATTGCAGATGTAAGTAACTCACAAGATACCGTATTTTTTGGCGACTTTAATTTACCTGTGACCAAGTGGGGCGATACTCTTACTTCAGACTCCGGACATGACTTGAATACGAACTTGCAAGAGAGTTCGCTTTATCAATTTGTTCGAACACCGACCCGTGGTAATAACATTCTTGACATTGTACTTGCAACAAAAGAAGAATTAATAGAGAATTTGAATGTTGGTGATGAATTCAGTAACAGCGACCATCGTACGATAACTTTCACTTTAAAGTTTACTAGTAACGAACCAAATAGTAGCATCGAAAAAGTCCCTAATTTCAAGAAAGCAAACTTTCATAAACTTAGAGCTATGTTTAAAGAAACTGACTGGAGCTTTTTAATTAACAATAACGACATAAATACATCTTGGAAGTTATTCGAAACCACTTACCTAAAAGCAGTGCAAGACTGCAAACCATCGAAAATACGGCGTACAGGCCATAATAATAAGCCTAAATGGTGGAATAAAGATATTTCAAACTGCCTGCTTTCTAAAAAATTTGCTAATGATAGATTAAAATCCTCACAAAATGACGAAGAACGGGTGAAATTTGTAGAGCTACGACGCAAAGCCAAAAAGTTAATTAAGCAAAGTAAAAAGACCCTAGAGTTACATATTGCGAATCAAAGTAAAACAAACCCGAAAGAATTCTATAGTTATATCAGAAAGAAAAAAGTAGTTACTTCAACTGTTGGACCGTTAGTCGATGAAAATGGAGAATACACCAAAGACGAAGTACAAATGAGTAATACCCTCGATACCTTCTTTGCATCAGTTTTTACAACAGAAGACCTCAGTGATATCCCTACACCGTCGCTGATTCAGATTGATAATTCAGATGTTCTAAGCAATATCACCGTTACAGAGAGAGAAGTATTGAATTGTTTAGATAAACTCAAGGTAAATAAAATGCCTGGACCTGATACAATCTCGCCTAGAGTTCTAAAGGAAGCTAAGGATGAGCTCTCCAAACCACTGACATTACTATTCAATAAATCCTTGCAGTCTGGAACTATGCCTGATCAGTGGAGGATAGCCAATGTAACACCGATATTAAAAAAAGGCAGCAAATCCCTACCCAGTAACTATCGTCCAATTAGCTTAACCTCAGTTGTATGTAAAATGCTAGAAACGGTCATAAGAGACAGTCTCGTAAATCACTTAGAGGAAAATAACATACTTAAAGGTACTCAACACGGCTTTCGTAAAAAACGTTCCTGTTTAACAAACCTCTTAGACTTCTTCCACGATATCCTCAACCTCTATGATGAGAGTAAAGCTGTAGATATTATATACCTTGATTCTCAAAAGGCCTTTGACAAAGTTCCCCACAAACGTTTACTGCTAAAACTAAAAGCGCATGGAATACAAGACGGTGTGTTGAAATGGATAGAAAATTGGCTCAGTGACAGAAAGCAAAGAGTAGTCATAAACGGTAAGGCATCTAAATGGACCAATGTAAGTAGCGGGGTACCCCAGGGATCGGTACAGGACCAATTCTCTTTCTAATTTACATCAACGACATAGATGAGGGTCTCACCTGTACAATCTCAAAATTTGCTGACGATACAAAAATTGCAAATAGCGTACTCTCAAAAGAACAAGTTGATGATATGCAACACAATCTAGATAAATTGTCATGTTGGGCCCAAATTTGGCAAATGAGTTTCAATGCGGATAAATGTAAAGTACTACATATCGGATACCTAAATGAGAAAGCAAACTATTCGATGAATGGTACTCAGCTTAAGAATGTAAACAGAGAAACCGATCTGGGAGTAACAATATCGAGTAACCTAAAACCGAGTCAACAATGTTCAGAAGTTGTTAAGAAGGCAAACAAAATAATTGGCTTTATAGGCAGGTCATTTGAGCATAAATCCAAAGAAGTTATCCTAACCCTTTACAATTCCTTAGTCCGCCCTCTTCTGGAATACTGCGTTCAATCCTGGTGCCCTTATTACCAAAAAGATATAAACAAGCTAGAACGAGTTCAACGTAGAATTCCAAAATGATACCTAGCCTAAAGAACAAACCATACGAAGAGCGTCTTAGAGAATTAAATCTATTTCCTTTAACCCAGCGCAGATTAAGAGGTGACTTAATTCAAGTGTTCAAAATCATCAAAGGCATCGATAATATGAACTGTAGTAAGTACTTCATTATCGACCAATCTAATTACACACGGGGAAACGGTTGCAAAATTATTGGTAAATCTTTTAACTCGCACGAATCTAAGAATTTCTTCTTCAATCGAGTTGTCAACTTGTGGAATGGGCTTCCCCGAAACGTTATAGACTGCATCACCGTTGATTCATTTAAACTCCGCATAGACAAATATCTCCCATCAATCCCGCGACTGACTGCGTTTGTAAATGAATAACTTTATTTTATCCCCCCCTCAGTTACTAACCCATCTATCCTCTACTAACTTCCTAATCCTGCCACGGACATTAGTTCCAGGGCAGTAATTCCCTTTCCAATGTTCCCTTACCCACTCTAAACCACTGTTTGGACACTTGATCCTCAGTGTTTTGGAGGACAAGCAACCTAGAAGGGTCACTAGATCTGTTGTTGCTTGATTTCCTTTGTACTCCTTTGTACCTCAGGGTGTTTTCTCTTTCATCCAAACTTTCTCTCGTTAACAGCATTTTACTCTCATCACCGTTCCCCCCTCACTCTCATTCTCTCTCTCTCTTGGAATCGTTAGCTTGCTTTAGTACTACTCTAGCCTTTGTACCAATAAGTCCAGGCTGTTTTTGTGTTTCTATGTGTATGAAGGAGACAAAAGGCAGTACGAGTGTCTCCCCCAAAGCAAAAAGAGTGATAGAGTGGAATTCAAGGGACGTCTGCGTCAAAATGCCTGGACACACGAAGTTTAAAGCAGTTGAAGTCATAGGATACTTGTACAGTATGTATCCTCTATTGATGTACACACGTATCAATGTATTGTTCGATTTATTGTTCAAATATTTTAATCAATTGTTATTAATCTGCCATCTATATACATGCTATTTCAGTTATTTAACTACTGATCAATACATAGAATTATATTCGTCTATCCATCAATCAATCTTTCCAACCCATCCATTAACCATCTATCCATCTGCTATCTGACCCTCTCCCTTCTCTGCTCTTCTCCTTTCCTCTCATAATCCTGTCACTCAGTGTTCCCTGTGTTTTTCCTTCCTATGACGTGATCCCTTAAACTCTCTGCTGTCCTCTTCAATCATATGATGATTTTGTTTACCTTATTAACCCTTACTATACCGGTGACTTCCTTTTCGTTATATTCTAGCAACTATTAGACGATGCCATTTAGCTTAGGAATGATTTTTTTTTTTTTTTTTTTTTTTTTTTTGGTGAGTGAGGGAGACAAAAGGCAGAACTGCCTGTATCGAGTGCCCCCCCCCCCCCCTAGTTGAAAGAGCTGCGCAGGAGTAAAGAACCCCATTAGGCGGTTGAGCACACCCAGCATCTGGGAGGCTGCCTTAGCAAGACTGGTAATATGGTCCTTCAAGAAAGAGAAGAAGAAAAAGAGGATTGATTTTTGTATTGTTGAAGTGTAAGGGAGAGTCCTCTGGGAGTTCCAGATAGGTAGTAAGATGAAGAAATTGGGTATTGGAAGCATTAACCCTTCCTACCCGGGCGTCCTTGTGGAAGGACACCGCTGCAGAAGGGCAGGTACCCGGGCGTCCTTCTGACAGACAGTAAGCTTGCAAGCCTTGCAAGCTTGATCCGAACGCCGTGCGTCGGACGAATGTAAACAAAGTCGGTCGCTTCGTCACCGCACCTCCGAAAACAAGAAGGAGAAGACTCGTTTGTTATTGTATGTCTGTATGTCGTAGTTTCATTAGTGAAAAGATCGTCGTATTGCTAACATCACCTGAAAATTCTCTCCACTAAAATCGTCATCACAACTGAACCAGTTGACTTAGAGAGCTCTACTCAACGCCAGTTTACAGATTGGAAACTGCAATACGTTTAGGGATGCGTGGGAAATTTCTAGCAGTTAAAATAAACAAAGATACGGTAGCCTAGGCCTAGACGTTTTTCGGCCATTTCGCCCGGGTACGGGCGACCGTCCTTCTAACAGGCAGCCCGGGTCCCGAGGGTTAAAGGCAAAACAAAAATTCTGCCCCATTGAAAATGGCTCCCGGACGGATTGCCGACGGACATTTGGCCGAACGGACATTTGGCCGACAGACCCTAACCTAACCTAACCTAACCTAACCTAACCTAACTTAACCTAACTTAACCTAAGTTAGAACCTAACCTAACCTAACCTAACTTAACCTAACCGTTCGGCCAAATGTCCGTTCGGCCAAATGTCCGTTCGGCCAAATGTCCGTCGGCAATCCGTCCGGCCACGTTGAAAATAGTAGTTAGAACTTAGATCAGAAGATAAGAGTTGCATGGCTTCATTTAGTTTGTTTTTGAGGAATTGCTGGCTGGGGAGTTTAGGAAAATTTAATTATTAGTGTAAGGTAGAGTCGTCTGCGTATGAATGGATGGGACTGGAGGTATAGTTGAGAAAATAATTTATGAGCCCTGAGTAACACTGGAGGTGATAGGATGAGTAAGTGAGCGATGGCCGTTCACAACTGCAGCTATGGAACGGCCGGAAAGGAAATTAGAGACAAAGGCACAGATGGAGGGATAGAAACCGAAGTAGGGTAGTTTAGAAATTAGAGATCTGTGCCAGACTCTGTCGAAGGTAATAGTTGGAGGGTTAAGAGCGGTCACCCTTCTTTGGGACAGGTTGATGAGAGCAAACTTCCAGCAAGAAGGGAAGACGTTAGAGGAGAGACAGAGACAAAAGAGTTTGCCTAGGCAGGGAGTCAGCACAGAAGCATAATCTTTGAGTAGAACAGGAGGAACACCATCCGGACCGTTTACCAATTAACCCTCTCGCATTCTTACGACGCGATCGCGTCATAACGCCACCAGCCCAAGAGTGGTCGTATGACGCAATCGCGTTATAATGCCACCCGTAAGTTAGAAATATTCATGGAAAATAAGTTTATGACGCAATTTTGACGCAATTTTGGCTGGTAAGTTAGGCCTCAGTAAGTTACAAAAGGAAATATCTGGTAAGCCCCTAGCGTCCCTGGGAGAGGAGTGCAGGCCTTTGTTTCAGCAGTAGTGACCCGGCTGCCAGTCTGTGAGGTAGGACTCCTGGCCCTTTAAATCTCGTCTCGCCTCCCTTGCCCGCCATGGAGCGGCTTTCAGACTGCCCGCCTGAAATCAGGATTATTTATGTACCAAGTGGCAGTGTATATCAATTTGTGGCTATGTAATAGATTTTATGCATATAACTCGTGATTTGTGACTGTTTGTGCCTCGTTGCTCGCCTCTCCATAGCCAGCCATGTGGTGTTTAGGCAGCCAGAATGGACCCAGTGGAAGTGTTGTGAACTGTGAATAATAATAATTATATCATATTTCGTAGGGTTAGTGTAGTAAGCATTCGTAGCCACATTCCTAACTTATTATGTTAGGTTTGTGATTACAAATGTAAGCTAGGCTATACGTGTGTCGTATATATATTGCCTGAAACCTTCATTTTCACTTGAAAGACCACTATATTTATCAATAAATACTACCTACGAAGTATAATAAAGTTGTAATTACGAAATATAGTTGTGTTTTGCCCAATTTGGGCAATTTTTGAGTGAATACACAGTTTTATTTGAGTAAAGTGTTACGACCGGGGCTACGAATAAAACAAGGGCACTTAATGATTGGACTAGTAATAGGGCACTATGCAACAACGGTACGCTAGATCCAAACCCTTGAACTTATATGCCGGCTAACAAAAACGCCTATACCCTCCAGAGTTAATCTGCGATAACGGGGTATCCTTAACTGGGCATAATTGTACTCTACTTCAGGCTAACCCAGACCAGTATAGCCTGATAACACACAAGATGCAAGTTACGTTAAAATGCATAAAAGGGAAGCTATGGAAAGATCAATTAAATCACTGCAAGATTTAATACAATAAAAAGATGCTTCAATACAGTTACTCTAAACAACAATAAACTCTTCACTCCTATCTGAAAGAAAGTGAAGTCTAGTCCTACAGCATAGACCTGGAAACTTCTGAAGAAAGTCTGATGCTCCTAAGATGCTTAAATTAAGATCTTAAATTATATAAAGGCAGGAGGCAGGACACCATACGTGTAGACTGAATACACTAAAAGATAGGACATATAATGTTAACTGACACAGGAATACTATAACTGCGCAACGGCAGTAATGCTCGACACTAAAAGAAATGCTTCCTCATCAACGAAACAGTCTGCTATGGTTGTGCAACTCAACAACAACCTAGACAAATAAATGCTGTGAATAATAATGCATAAATATCATAAAGAGCTCATGTCCTAACTAGTGTCTGCTAGGTGAATAAAGTCTAGCTGGGATATCAAGGTTAGGAAACTGTGGCTGAGCAAGACTGGCTCATAGCCTAGCGTTGTCCTTAAGGCGGTATGATTAAAGTTACGTTAATGACGGGGATGCTCTCTTGGTAGATCCAGATCTCAAGTATCTGGTTCTACCCTGGCGATCCCTCTAAAGTCAAGCAAAGAGACAGCACTGTGTGACAAGGTAGTAGGCTAATGCCCTCTTACCACACAATGCTGCACTCGCAAAAGGCACAACCAAAAAGACAACCTAGGCTACCACAGACACCGTCGAAGTCGTGTAGGTATAAGCGAACCGTACACACATCGCTGACAACGACAACAGAAGCCTTATCCCAGTCTAGCATTAAATAACCCACCAGAGTACTAAATCAATAATGGAGACACGCACCGAGTTCTTAACCTCTACTATGTAAGAACCCTCAAACCTATTCTAAGTACATGTAAATATCTCAGAGAGCGACGCACATAATACGATGGGCCGATATGAAATCGTGTGCAGAACCCAAAGGGAGTGTTGTGATGTTAAAAGATAAGAGGAATGAAAGAGAAGAAGTTGAGGAAGAGAGACAGTATCAGAATGGTGGAGATGTGGGGGACAGTGGTAAAAAGGATGTTAGTCATGTGCGTCCCTAGCCTGCTCTAAAGAAGGAAGCTTCTCCGGACCCCCAGGATCACACAAAGGCGCGGTGGTTCGGCCAATCACGGGCCGATACGTCACAAGGCAGCAGGCCCCCAGAAGGCGCCAGGAACCACCAGCCAATCAAAACCGAGAGAAAGGCCACGCGGGCGGGCAACTCCTCCGGGAGGGAGGAAGGAGGAGGAAAGCAACACTCACTGCCCCCACGCTGCTCGCTCGCTCTCTCTCTTAACTCTACACAACAATGCATCTTACACTCAACTCATGATACAAAATACTTCCCGTTGTCACAGACGAAAATAAAGACCACCACTGGACTGTCTGTAACAACACAAGCACTATGAAAGAGAGAACAACATTCTCTGATAACTGTAGCCCATTTCACTGCCCGGGCAAGCGCTAGTGGCTAACGGGAGGCGATTCTGCCAACGCTGGTAAGCGTCACACCCCGCCAAGATATCGGACGCTCAACATTAGGCGAGCACCATATCTGACAAGGCAAAATGCCGACAAGACCCGCCACAATCAGCCACTCCACCAGAAATGAAATGCAAAGCTCAATCACAAATAAAACATAACTTTAGCATAAATAAAATCTTATAACCCCTCCCAAACATAAATGTATAATTCTAGCCTATTATGCTCCCTGAGCGAGCTTCACAGAGCCCAGCCTACTAAGTGAAAGACAGGTTCAACTTAGGACTTTAGCTATAACATTGGCAACTTACAATTAACTATAAAAAAGAAAGAGTTTTTATGTGATTTTTTTTATTTAATTTTAATGTTGTTTTTTGACGGCTGCTCTACAGGGGCAAGCCTGATTTTTCTCCACTCGCAACACACACTGACTGAACGGCAAGGGTTCTCCTGCAAACAAACCCTCCCGTGACAAACAATCAGCCAAAACATTATCAGTGCCCTTAGCATGCCACACATCCAACTTGTGTTCCGGCAGCAAAACAACACCTGACACTGATAACCTGCCCAGTTCATCACAAGACTGGCACTTCTCTTCGCTCTTTCCGGCAACGGGGCCTGCCAATAACCTTTCACTAGTTCTACCTTCGTGACGAGCGAAGCAGCCCCGATGCGGTCTATAGTATCGTCAACTCTAGGTAATGGATAGGCGTCTATCAGGGATAATGCTTCCACACTCTTGCAATCACCATACACACGGATCTTGCCACTCAACTCCGGTTGCAAACTCACTGGCAACGACCACTCACGATATCCTTTATCCCTCAGACCCTTTTTCCACATGTCGTCTAGCTCTGTTTTCACGACAGGCTGTTGAGCAGGATATATACGGTAGGGAATTAAACTGAGCCTTGCACTGTCTCCAGCCTCCATGTCGGAATCTACCCCGTATATCAGGCCTGGAGAAGAAATAAACATGCGGATGCACTGCCACAGCCTAGTAAACAACTTATCTCGCAGAACAACATGCCTAGTGCCCTCCCACAACCCAGCCGAGACCGCAGCTTCTAACCTGTAGTCTCCCTCCTTCTCCACCTTCGTCCCTAGAACAGCCAGGTCATGAGCGAGACAATCAGTATCACCTGTGCAGTCACCCCCATAGTTCATAATTGCTAAGGCTTCCCCACCGATACCGTACATGCGCACCCCCGCATTCCTTGCGACTACATCTGCCTGCGCAGCATCACCGCTTTTAGCGACATGGCCAGATACAATCGGTCTATGGTAAGGCAGTTGCATTCGACTAGAGCAGCATTGGGAGGCTATGCGACGACCGGGCACATCCTTCCACAGCCAACCTCACCAATCTGCTCAATGTCCTCCTTCTGACCACCACCCTTGGCAGCCATGGGTCGACCTTGACCTGGCAACCATGCCAAAGCCTCGTCGCCCACCTTGAACCACCGAAACAACGAGGCTAACGGTCTATAACCATTCAAGTGACCTGCCCGCGGAACATCTTGCACCGCCTGAGTTGTGAGGCTCGGGTGCTCGGCACGACCAGTGGGGTATGAACCGAGCTGGTGCTGGAGCGCTGCACACTGCTGCTCAGGCAGGTGCTCTAGCGCTTCCACAGCCACCAGACTCGTGTCCCCTGCCCACTGCTCCGCCGAGACATGACAATCCCAACTCTCCTCCACCTGTGCCCTACTGCCCCCCTCTCCTTCTCCACCTTGGCTGCTGTATACCAACGCAGGGACAGTAGGCTGCTCAGGTGGTTGCCTCACAAACTCCTCCAACAGGTTCACATGACATGTTTCCCCGTCCTCGTGTTCGATAGCCCCGTTCCCACAACTCTCCTCCACCTGGGAACTACTAAGTCACGGAGTGCCATCACGCCCAACCATGTCACTAGGGGTGACAGGTTCTGGGGCCACTCCGGAGCTCACCTCTGGTTCAAGTACTAAGTCACTAAGGAGAGCCGCTGGAGCAAAACTCACAAAACTCCCAACTTTAGCTTTCTCCTTCTGACCATTCCTCCGCTGGTCTAGAGACTGAGGAATAGGCTGTGACACTTTGGGTGCACGAGATCGGATGACAACACATGCCCTCTGCTGTGGTTGACACCTCTCGACCAACTCCTGCCCCTCCCTACTCACGTCGGCCGCCCTCTCGGCACCGACTAAGGGTGGAACCTCAGAAGCAGGTACCGCAAAGTCGTTGCCGAGAAGAAGGTCGACGCCCTCTACTGGCAGTTTCTCCACGATTCCGACATCCAACTCTCGTGTCACACCTTCTACCTCCAGTTCCACTCGGACCAACGGGTATGACTTTGTAGCATTGATACCCTGCACCACAACTACCCGTGCCGCGTTTATAGGTTTGCATGTAAAGTTTTTCATCAATGTCAAGGAAGCACCCGTATCACGCAAAAATTCTACTCCATGCTTGCAACCAGCCCAACTCACGCAGCCGCGCCCTCTATGGTCACAAAAAGTATCCCGGACAGGTGTCAAGCCTTCCGGATACTTCTTCACTGGCAGTGCTCCAGCCTCTGACCATTTATCCCGGGCAAACGCAGACGACTTCAAAGACACTCCAATGTTGCGAGCCAAAGACACGACTGCTGTAGGTAGCTTGCCAGGACAGGATCTTGCAAAATGCCCCTTCTCGTGACAATGAAAACACTCTAACTCCCCCTTGGGCTTCCCTTGAGGTGGGGAAGGGCCCGGACCCTTCTTAAACGGGACGGTATTAGGTTTATGGTCAGACTTAATATCATTGCTCTTGTTTTTATTGTTATATGGTGTATCACTGACTCGGGGGGGTGGAGTGTTGCGCCCCTTGTTACCTGCATCGTTCCGTTGTGCAGACCCGCACCCACGAATCAGCGATAGCCTACGGTCAGCCATCTCAGCTGCCTCCTGTAGAGTTTTAGGGTTTTTCTCTTTGAGGTTCAAAGTCAGGTCGCCGCCTGTGCACTTGAAAAATTGCTCTAGAAGGACTAACTGCTCAAGCTCTCCGAACGCCGTCACCTTCTCTGACCTCAGCCAATTTCTCAATGCATCAGACAGTTCCCGGGCATGCTCTAGAAAAGTGCATTCACGACCCTTCGTAACACCCCGGAACTTCAACCTATATGTCTCTGGTTGTAACTCGTATGCCCGCAGAACAGCTTCCTTCAATACCTCATAATCGATGCAAGACTCCAAGGGCAATGCATCATATGCCTTGAGTCCTTTGCCAACCAACCTAGAGGAAACAAGGGCTGCCCACTTAACCTCAGGCCATTGGTGCTCCCCGCACTTCTTCTCAAAACGCATGAAAAATTTGGTGACACCCGACTCATCAAATACAGGGACTAACTTGAGCAAGTGCGATAAAGACTGATTAAGACCTTGATTCCCAGAACCGAGACGCTGCCCTGTCGACTCCACCCGAGACTTCTCAAGATCTCTGTCTGCCCAGTACTTCGTAGCCTCAACCTGAAGCTCAGCCTCATGTATGGCCTTTCTCTCCTCAGCCTCAACCTCTCGCTGCTGTTGCTGAATCTTAGCCATCTCAAGCTGGAAGAGCATATCTGCAGTTAAACCTTGAGGAGGAGGAGATGCAACAATTGGAGACCCACCCAAGTGCAAACCACTCTGCCAGTGACTATCGGCCTGCGGGAACGTACCCGGCTCCGGAGCCCGAAGGGGCACCATGGTAGGAGTCGAGTGGAATGGGCGCTGGGCTGAAGGTGCCCCAGCTCCCGCTCCACCCGAAGCCCCACGCACCCCGCCGAGCACACAGGCCACCAGGTCACCTCTCGACATGCTGTTAGTGCCCACATGCCCCATGACCGTCACCAAACACTGGAGACCATACCGATCAATCCCCGACACCCGGTTAGTAATAGGCATCTCCAGAAACTTTCTAGCATCCTCCTCACTAGTTATTACTCTAATGCCTTCTAACAAACCCAGCTGCTGCACCTCAGAGTCTGCTTCCCGTACTGTGTCCTCACTGTACATTGATCCGTCGTTCGACATAGTGTCCACCGAAAATTCTCAACGTTTATAAAATAAAAAAAGTACCTCAACTCTCATGTAGCACTATTCACTCAAAAATATAAAATGCTCGAAGACAACTCGTGCTATACTACGTTGCCAAAAAAAATCCACGTGTCCAAAATATTCCTCAAAAACAAATGTCCAACAATCCTGCAATTCTTTCTTAGATACCAGGCAAGGTCATTATTTGTTATTACTGCAATAATCAACAAATGGATCCTGGTTTCTACTAAAATAAGATACTGGACAAGGTCGCCATTTGTTATGACGACTTGCTCATATAAGATAAAATACTAGGCAAGGTCGCCATTTGTTACGACCGGGGCTACGAATAAAACAAGGGCACTTAATGATTGCACTAGTAATAGGGCACTATGCAACAACGGTACGCAAGATCCAAACCCTTGAACTTATATGCCGGCTAAAAAAACACCTATACCCTCCAGAGATAATCTGCGATAACGGGGTATCCTTAACTGGGCATAAATGTACTCTACTTCAGGCTAACCCACACTGGTATAGCCTGATAACACACAAGATGAAAGTTACGTTAAAATGCATAAAAGGGAAGCTATGGAAAGATCAATTAAATCACTGCAACATTTAATACAATAAAAAGATGCTTCAATACAGTTACTCTAAAAAACAATAAACTCTTCACTCCTATCTGAAAGAAAGTGAAGTCTAGTCCTACAGCATAGACCTGGAAACTTCTGAAGAAAATCTGATGCTCATAAGATGCTCGTATCTTAAATTATATAAAGGCAGGAGGCAGGACACCATACGTGTAGACTGAATACACTAAAAGATAGGACATATTGTTAACTGACACGGGAATACTATAACTGCGCAACGGCAGTAATGCTCGACACTAAAAGAAATGCTTCCTCATCAACGAAACAGTCTGCTATGGTTGTGCAACCCAACAACAACCTAGACTAATAAATGCTGTGAATAATAATGCATACATATCATAAAGAGCTCATGTCCTAACTAGTGTCTGCTAGGTGAATAAAGTCTAGCTGGGATATCAAGGTTAGGAAACTGTGGCTGAGCAAGACTGCCTCATAGCCTAGTGTTGTCCTTAAGGCGGTATAATTAAAGTTACGTTAATGACGGGGATGCTCTCTTGGTAGTTCCAGATCTCAAGTATCTGGTTCTACCCTGGCGATCCCTCTAAAGCCAAGCAAAGAGACAGCACTGTGTGACAAGGTAGTAGGCTAATGCCCTCTTACCACACGATGCTGCACTCGCAAAAGGCACAACCAAAAAGACAACCTAGGCTACCACAGACACCGTCGAAGTCGTGTAGGTATAAGCGAACCGTACACATATAGCTGACAACGACAACAGAAGCCTTATCCCAGTCTAGCATTAAATAAACCAGCAGAGCACTAAATCAATAATGGAGACATGCACCGAGTTCTTAACCTCTACTATGTAAGAACCCTCAAACCTATTCTAAGTACATGTAAATATCTCAGAGAGTGACGCACATAATACGATGGGCCGATATGAAATCGTGTGCAGAACCCAAAGGGAGTGTTGTGATGATAAAAGATAAGAGGAATGAAAGAGAAGAAGTTGAGGAAGAGAGACAGTATCAGAATGGTGGAGATGTGGGGGACAGTGGTAAAAAGGATGTTAGTCATGTGCGTCCCTAGCCTGCTCTAAAGAAGGAAGCTTCTCCGGACCCCCAGTATCACACAAAGGCGCGGTGGTTCGGCCAATCACGGGCTGATATGTCACAAGGCAGCAGGCCCCCAGAAGGCGCCAGGAACCACCAGCCAATCAAAACCGAGAGAAAGGCCACGCGGGCGGGAAACTCCTCCGGGAGGGAGAAAGGAGGAGGAAAGCAACACTCACTGCCCCCACGCTGCTCGCTCGATCTCTCTCTCAACTCTACACAACAATGTAGCTTACACTCAACTCATGATACAAAATACTTCCCGTTGTCACAGACGAAAATAAAGACCACCACTGGACTGTCTGTAACAACACGATGGGCTGGTCTATCAGATTGAGAACTGAGCGATCTCTGCCATACCCATAGCTTACTCTGACTGTTCCTTTTACTTATATATTTTCTAGATCTCAAGTGACGGCGTCTCTTCCGTGGATTGACCTCCCAATCTACCAAGATTGGAAGCCAAAGCGTCACATTTTGCCTTTGCCCCTCAACTCTCTCTTCATAATTGCTGAGGGGCACAGGGCCCTGGTTGGGACTTTGGTTTCCCGGGCATTTCCGCACTCTCCTCCGCTCCTCGCCATGGAGTGGCTTCAGTCATCTAGGCTTTATTGTGGTCAGCAGGGAGGGTTCTGTGGGGGCGTTCGGTTATGGCCTTG